>PVIA01005954.1:0-105782 GCA_004024845.1 Tonatia bakeri | reverse complement strand
ATATAAATTTTTTGGCTTCTACAATTCCTATACTATTCTTAACCTTCCCCGTCTATCTTCTACCTACCACTTATGCTACTTATTCTCTGTACCTTTTCCTCCATTCTCCTCTCACCCCCTCACCACCCCCACTGATAACCCTCCATGTGATCTCCATTTCTGTGATTCTGTTCCTGTTCTAGTTGTTTGCTTGGTTTGTTTTTGTTTTAGTTTTAGGTGTGGTTGTTAATAACTGTGAGTTTGTTGTCATTTTACTGTTCATAGTTTTGATGTTCTTCTTTTTCTTATATGAGTCCCTTTAACATTTCATATAATAAGGGCTTGGTGATGATGAACTCTTTTAACTTGACCTTATCTGGGAAGCACTTTATCTGCCCTCCCATTCTAAATGATAGCTTTGCTGGATAGAGTAATCTTGGATGTAGATCCTTGCCTTTCATGACTTTGAATACTTCTTTCCAGCTCCTTCTTGTCTGCAAGGTTTCTTTTGAGAAAGCAATGGATAGTCTTATGGGAACTCCTTTGTAGGTAACTGTCTCCTTTTCTCTTGCTGCTTTTAAGATTCTCTCCTTATCTTTCATCTTGGCTAATGTAATTATGATGTGCCTTGGTGTGTTCCTCCTTGGGTCCAACTTCTTTGGGACTCTCTGAGCTTCCTGAAGTATAATAGAAGTCTATTTCCTTTGCCAGACTGGAGAAGTTTTCCTTTATTATTTTTTCAAATAAGTTTTCAATTTCTTGCTCTTCCTCTTCTCCTTCTGGCACCCCTATGATTCGGATGTTGGGACATTTAAAGATGTCGTGGAGGTTCCTAAGCCTATCCTCATTTTTTAAAAATTCTCATTTTTTCATTCTGTTCTGGTTGAATGTTTCTTTCTTCCTTCAGGTCTACACCATTGATCTGAGTCCTGGTTTCCTTCCTGTCACTGTTGGTTCCCTGTACATTTTCCTTTATTTCACTTAGCATAGCCTTCATTTTTTCATCTAATTTGTGACCATATTCAAACAATTCTATGAGTATCCTGATTACCAGTGTTTTGAACTGTGCATCTAACAGGTTGGCTATCTCTTTGTTGCTTAGCTGTATTTTTTCTGGAGCTTTGATCTCTTCTTTCATTTGGGTAATTTTTTTTTTCTAGCCGTACATGTTATGTAGTAAGGGGTGGAGCCTTAGATGTTCACCAGGGTAGGGAAACCCCTGTCGCTGCATTGTGATATTGTTTGTAGGGAAAGGGTTCGAGAGGGAACAATGCCACTTGCTCCACTCTCTGCCAGTTTTCAGTCACTTCCTTTGCTATCTGTAAGCAAATTGGGCCCTTCTGGTGCTGATTCCTGAGTGGGTGGGTTTGTGTATGTTCTAGGACCCTGTGGGTCTCTCCAGTTAACTCTCCTGTGAGACTGGGAATTTCTCCTGCCACCTCAACCTCCACAGGTGTTTTCAGTCAGAGGCTTTGATGCTTTATTTCCCCACACTAGAACCATGGGTTGCACGGTCTGTCTCACTCCCCATTTGTTCCTCCTGGTTTATCTTCACACGAATGTGAGACTGCAATTTGCCACCTCACCAGGTCCACTAGCTGCTGCCTTGCCCCTCCTACTGGGCTGAATGAATGTTTCTTCTTTAACTCCTGGGTTGTTGGACTTCCATAGAGTTCAATTTTCTGGTTGTTTTTTGTTTTGAAATTTATTGTCCTTCTTTTGGTTGTGTGAGAAGGCACAGTGTGTCTACCTATGCCTCCATCTTGGCCAGAAGTCCTATGACTCTGTTTTTATTTTGTTTGTTTGTTTACTTTGTGCACTAGATTCCAGATATAAGTAAAATCATGTGGTATTTGCCTTTCTCTGACTGGCTTATTTTTCTCAGGATAAAACTCTCCAGGTACATCCATGCTGTCACAAAAGGTAAGAGTTCCTTCTTTTTTATTGCTAAGTAGTGTTCCACTGTGTGAATGGACACAGCTTTTTTACCCACTCACCTACTGATGGGCACTTGGCTGTTGTAAATAACACTGCAACAAACTAGGGGTATATATATTCTTTCTGATTAATGTTTTGGGTTTCTTCAGATACAGTCCCAAAAGTGGAATGACTGGGTCATAAGGAAGTTCCTTTTTTAATTTTTTGAGGAAGCTCCATACTGTTTTCCACAGTGGCTGCACCATCTGCATTCCCACCATGTGTCTTTTTAGAAAGACATTTACCAGCCTTCACTCCCCAATAGGAACCAGGGCACTCACCACACTTAAGAGACTACATTGAAATTTATGGTTGTTGCTGACCATTTCAGCTTGGAAATAGAGGGAAACAAGATAAAACCTTTGCTCCAATCTCTCCCCACATGAAAATGTAAGCTTCCAGATTCTACAGGGAACATGATACAGAGAAAGAGCCCTGGTCTGGGAGTCATTGGCCTGGGTCCCAGTCCAGCCTCTGTGGCTGACTGGCTGTGTAATCTTAGGCAAGTCCTTGCCCTTTTTGTCTAAAGAAGAAAGTTAACTGAACATTTCCAAGTTTGGTGTTTTAATGTTTCAATGGCATGAGAAATGTCTCATCAGAAGTAAGAGAAACAGGACAGTTCTAGAAAAATCAGGGGGGAACTACTCTTAGAATCATCAGGGTTGAAGAGGTAATGATATAAATGTGACCATGCACTTGCTCCTGGATCATGACCATGGACTTTGTCCTGGATTGCTTATTCAGAAGGACATCCCTAGTCATCAGAGTGGTCGTTACTCTCCCACAGTTGAAGACCTCCAGCTCTTTGGGTGAACAGAAGCGCACATTTCCCCTTCCTTGACAAGAAGAGAACAACCTCTGATGGGCAGGGGGGTGGATTTTACCTTTGGCATTTCTCACAAGAAGTCTGTTCCTCTCTGGCCAGTGGCTCACAAGACTCTTAAGGTTCCAGGTAAATGTAGCACCTTCTCAGCTGGGGTGAGGGAAGTCTCCAGGCTCTTGGTTCATCAGGAACTTCTGCTGAGCAGCGGTAGCAGCTAGGATGAAGACCAGCAGAAATCTTTCCAAAGCACTTTTCACCATCATAATTCAAAAACCAACTGTTTAGATTTGATTTTCCCAGTAAAATATAAACTCTGAGAAGTTGCCTGCCTTTTTCACCTTCTCCACTATATCATCTGAATGCAGCACAATGACTTCCAGTTGGTAGATTATTACTTAATGAATAATTAACATTTGACCAAAGAAGAAAGGTATGAATTTGGGGTTCATATGGTAGAACTCAATACCACAGCCCACCACTAGTCTTCCAAAGTTGGTTGTAAATAATTGTGCTTATATGAACTAACGAGTGGACATCATAGAGTCTCACTCTAAAATCCTTTGTTTCTATGGTTTTCAGATATTCCCAGTATCCAAATATTCCAGCTGTCAATTTCCCAGAAATCCAGCTCTGTCTTGCTATGGAGGCCACAACCTGTAATGGATCAGTGGATGGTTCACCAGTCTTCTACCTAGTGGGCATACCCTCTTTGCCAGAATCCCTCTTTCTTCCTGTGTTTTTTATTTTCCTCCTATTCTATCTACTCATCCTTATGGGTAATGCCCTGATCCTGGTGGCTGTGGTGGCAGAACCCAGTCTCCACAAGCCCATGTACTTCTTTCTAACCAACCTCTCTGCTCTGGACATCCTGTTTACCACAACCACTGTCCCCAAGATGCTGTCCCTATTCCTACTTGGGGACCACTTCCTCAGCTTCCCTGCCTGCTTACTGCAGATGTATCTCTTCCAAAGCTTCACATGCTCTGAAGCCTTCATCCTGGTGGTCATGGCCTATGACCGCTATGTGGCCATCTGCCGCCCATTGCACTACCCTGTCCACATGACCCCACAGGCCAATGCTGCTCTGGCAGCCAGTGCCTGGCTCACTGCCCTCCTCCTGCCCATCCCAGCAGTTGTGAAAATCTCCCAGATGGCTTATAATAACAGTGCTTACATCCACCACTGCTTCTGTGATCATCTGGCTCTTGTTCAGGCCTCCTGCTCTGACAAGACCCCCCAGACCCTCATGGGTTTCTGCATTGCCATGGTGGTGTCCTTCCTGCCCCTTCTCCTGGTGCTTCTCTCCTATGCCCACATCCTAGCCTCAGTGCTTCGAATCAGCTCCCAGGAAGGACGCTCAAAAGCTTTCTCCACCTGCAGCTCCCACCTCCTGGTGGTTGGCACCTACTACTCCTCCATTGCCATAGCCTATGTGGCCTACAGGGCTGACCTGCCCCCTGACTTCCACATCATGGGCAATGTAGCATATGCTATTCTCACACCAATCCTCAACCCCCTCATTTACACTCTAAGAAACAAGGATGTCAAAGCAGCCATCACCAAAATGTCATGTCTTAAGAC
This sequence comes from Tonatia bakeri, assembly GCA_004024845.1. Lineage (NCBI taxonomy): Eukaryota > Metazoa > Chordata > Mammalia > Chiroptera > Phyllostomidae > Tonatia > Tonatia bakeri. The sequence goes on along the minus strand of PVIA01005954.1, from coordinate 101,422 downwards.
CAAGTCTGAGATAGGAACCCTTGGCCTTTAAATGCAGTTAATCCTGCTCTTGGGATACCATAAATATTGTTAAATGAATAAATTAATGAATGTAATATAGTAAAAAAAAATCAGTTAAGCAGACACATTCAATAGTGGTTCTCATGTTTCGGTCCAGGGTTTTTCCCCTGGTGCAATGGAATATGTTAAGCTTTATATGAATTATTAAATCGTTAAATAAGAACTTCGCTACTTAGTAATACAAAAAGCCCTTTCTAAAATTAAAAAAAAAAGTCTGAATGGGAAAAAAAATTTTTGTAAGCAAAGTAAAAAATAAATATAAGATATATTACAGAGAAAGGACAAATAATCATAATACATAAAGAATTCCTAAAACTTTAGAAGAAAAAGTCTAATATTCCAAAGTAAAAATAAACAAATACATGAAAAGGAAGATTACAAAAAAAAGCAATGGTCTTTAAACAATGAAGATATTCAGCCTACTGAATAAAAAGAATAAAAATTAAAACTACACTGAAGTGCCATTTTTCATCTAATCAGATTAGTAAAAATCCAATATTTTGACAATCCACATATGGAAAACCAGGACCCTCATAATTTGCTTGACAGAATGCTAATTGGTACAGAACTATAATGCCTACCAAGAGAACATAGGCATTTTCCTTTTAAGTAATCTCATCTAGGAATCTATCGCAAAGATACTGGCAATCACTCATTAGGCTATTCATTTATCCCCAGGGAACTGTCTGAACAAACTATAAAAGTGCAGCTATAAAAAGAAATGAGGAAGCTCTTTATACAATGATATGGTATCATTCCTAGGATATATGGTTAAGTGAAAAAAAGCAAGCTGCAAAATACTGTTTTTGTAAGAAAGTAATAAATTTGTCAGAAATTTTAGAAAAAACAAGAATTAAACTAATGAGATCTTTACCTATAAGGAGGAGAGAACAGAATAGAGGCGACAGGAATGGAAACAAGATGAACTTAAATGCACAGTCTGACTTTGTACAGTTTGCACATAATTAAAAGAAAGCAAAAAGAAAAAAATCCCAATATTTAAAACAAACAAAAACACTTGACCCTGGCTATCAAATCAACAGCATGACCATGCAGAAAATTACAAAGGACTGTAACAACAGCGCTTGGACTGTACATCCCAGGAGGGATATAAAAACAAGTAAAATCATGACACCTTAAACTTCATTGTGTAGTCTTTTCAAGAATGCGTCCTATGTACCTGGAACAACAAAGCGCGAAAGAGGGAGCCTAGGCTCCGGGGCTCCCAGCCAATGGCGGCGGAGACTGAGGAGACCCCGCCTTAGCGCCTTCCCTGTGACCCTTCACTGGAGGCCGCCGGCACATCGATGCGTCCCCCGCCGCCGCCCTTTCTTCCCATAGGTGTGATCTTCGTGGTGGGGAGCTAAGTTTTTAAACTACCCCAGTGGATATAGACAGTGATTTTGTATTGGACATTCCAATTACACATGTAGTCTGTGGTTTTGTAACCAGAGGCCATTGAACTTAAGGAAGATTGCTTCGGAGGAAGTGAAGGTAATTTGTAAGTGTCACGTTGGAAAAGTACCAATGAAGCTTAGATAACCTAGAATTACAGCTATAGTTTGGTCCTCAGGAAAAATGATTTACACTGGAGCAACAAGTGGAGAAGCAGCTAAATTTGCCAGACGTTTAGCCTGTAGTCCGCAGACACGAGGTCTTCAGGTAATTTTCACAGATTTCAAGGTTATCAACGTTTTAGCAGCGTGTAATATGCCATTTGAAACCCGTTTGCCAGAATGCACAAAGAGTAATAGACTGCATGCCAGTTGTGAACCTGAATTTCATCCTCTGTGTGCTATGAGACAAAGTCCCTGTAAGCTACATCACAGATTTTTTCATGGGGAAGTACCACAGTAACAGGGCCCAATGTAAAGGCTGCTGGTACTGCTGTGGGACAGGCTTACCCGTTTGTATTTGGAAGCAGGAAAGAAATTTTCTAATTCATCCCTTACTTGATTGGAATCCCTGACTGAGCACCTTTTAAAACCTGCTGCACATTGGACTCAAAACCAAAAGAAAACTGGACCAACAGTAATTGAGGAAATAGACTATTTTAGTCATTGTCACTACAGCGTGAGCTCCAGTCCCTCTGGATTTTATTTCCAACTTTGCTGTAATAGAAAAAGGGAGTTACAGAAAAGGAAGTCGCTGCTTTTACAGAAGGACATTCACAGTGACCCTCACGTCCCCATCAGCGGCACTGTCCCAGTGTGCACAACCTTGAAGTGTTTTGTTGTTATTTTCTTCCAGTTTGAGCTACTGTGTTTTACTTGTGAAGTCTTTTACACTTTTGTATGCTGAATATGGGCACCAAAGAACCTGTGAAAGTTATCTTTTTCAATTGAATGTGCACAAATAAAAGTTTGGAAAAGTTCAAAAGTATAAAAATAATTATAGTTTTATTTCCTTAAAATAGGTTAGATTTAAATTATATATTTCTATAACCAGGGCCATTTGAGTGATATTATATTTACAGAGACTTGCAAAGATGTACAGAAAGTTTCTGTTTACCCTTCCTCCAGTTTCCTCTAATGTGAACATCTTATCTAACCAAGCTATATTTTCAAAACTAAGAAAATAACATTGACTGGCAAAGAGAGAAAAATTGGGACAACTGTACTAGAATAACAATAAAAAGAAGAAAATAACATTGGGAAATGCTATTAACTAAGTCTCTGACTTGATTGAAACTTCTCCAGTTTTTCCATTAATGTACTTGTTCCATTCCATTCCATTTAACCACCTAAACCAGGAAACCATGTGCATTTAATTGTCATGTTTCTTTAGTGGACAGACAGTTTTTAGTCTTTCCTTATCTTCATGACTGACACTTTTAGAGAGGAATGGTAAACTTAAATGCATATTACTAAGTAAAAGAAGCCAATCAGAAAAGGCTACATACTATATGATTCCAACTATATGGTATTCTGGAAAAGGCCAAACTATGGAGACAGCAAGAAGATCCATGGTTTGTTGACAGATGCTTACTAGGCTTATTGTGATGATCACTTTGTAAGGTATATAAATGTTGAATCACTATGCTGTACAACTGAAACTAATAAAATATTGTATGCCAACTATAATTTAAAGAAAAAAATTTTAAGGAAGCACTTAAAAAAAAAAGAACAGCTGTTGCCAGGGACTAGTGGGAAGGGGTGAACAAACAGGCAGAGCACAGAGGCTTTTAGAACAGGGAACCTACCCTGTATGATCCTATTATAGTGGATACACATCATTAAACATTTGTTTAAACCCATAGAATGTACGACACCAAAAGTGAACCCTCATGCATACTATGACCTTTGGGTAATAATGATGCGCAACACAGGTTTTAGATTATAACAAACGTACAGCTGTGATTCCAGATGTCGGCAGTGGGGAAAGTTGTGCCTGTTTGTGGGGTAGGGAATGTATGAGTATTCCTGCTCAATTTTGCTGTGAGTCTACAACTGCCTAAGATTTTAAATTTGTTAATTTTTTAATAAATTCAACAAAAATAAAATTTTAAATTAAATCAAGTTTGTTAAAATTTTTTAAAGTCATGATTAGGCATTTTGTAGGATATTCCTCAGTTTGAAATGTCTGACATTTCATCATGAACGGACTGAGGCTGAGGATTTTGGTTTGACTGAGATAACGTGCCCTCCTGCCACATTGTATCAGTGGGTAAATGACTTCAACACAACTCATTAACCTATTGCTCAGTATATTGTTAGTGTATGTTTAGCTTAATAAGAAACTGGTAAACTGAAGATATACTTTGCCTCCTCACACAATCAAAAGAAGGATAACAAAAAATTTAAAAACAAAAACTAACCAGAACTGCCAGGAAATTGAACTGTATGGAAGTCTGACAACCAAGGAGTTAAAGAAGAAACATTCATCCAGACCAGTAGGAGGGGTGGAGATGGGCAGTTGGGGTGGAGGGTACGTGCAGCAAGGTGGTGGCTGGAGAACCAGGTGAGGTGGCAGTTGGCGAAGTGGGTGATCCCACATTTGCATATAGATAAACCAGGAAGAACAACTGGGGAACAAGACAGACTGTGCAACCCAGGGTTCCAGCGTGGGGAAATAAAGCCTCAAAGCCTCTGACTCAAAATACCTGTGGGGGTTGAGGTGGCAGCCAGAGAACCTCCTAGCCTTCTGGGAGAGTTCACTGGAGAGACCCACAGGGTCCGAGAACATACACAAATCCACTCACCTGGGAATCAGCACCAGACGGGCCCAGTTTTCTTGTGGGTAGCAGGGGAAGTGATTGAAAGCAAACAGAGAGCCCAGCAAGCAGCATTGTTCCCTTTCATTCCCTCCCCCACATACAGTGCCCCAACGCAACTATGTGGGTTGCCCAATCCTGGTGAATACTTAAGACTCACCCCTCACTACAAAACAGGCATGACAAGACAAAAAATATACATGTGGCCCAAATAAAAGAACATATCAAAGCTCCAAAAATAGAACTAAGCAATAAAGAGATAGCCAACCTATCAGATGCAGAGTTCAAAATACTGGTGATGAGGATGCTCACAGAAATGGTTGAGTATGGTTGCAAAATCGAGGAAGAAGTGAAGGCTATGAAAACTGAAATAAAGGAAAATATTCAGGGAACTAACAGTGAAAGGAAGGAAACCAGGACTCATATCAACAATTTGGACCAGAAGGAAGAAATAAACATTCAACCAGAATAGAATGAAGAAACAAGAATTTAAAAATAAATAAATAAATAAATAAAATAAGGAGAGACTTAGGAACCTCTGGGAAAACTTGAAACATTCCAACATCCAAATCATAGGGGTGCCAGAAGGAGAAGAGGAAGAGCAAGAAATTGAAAACTTATTTGAAAAAATAATGAAGGAGAACTTCCCCAATCTGGCAAAGGAAATAGACTTCTAGGAAGTCCAGCAAGCTCAGAGAGTCCCAAGGAAGTTGGACCCAAGGAGGAACACACCAAGGCACATCACAATTACATTAGCCAAGATGAAAGATAAGGAGAGAATCTTAAAAGCAGCAAGAGAAAAGGAGAAGTGGTAACGTAGACATCTACTAGATGACTACAATTAAATGATAAAACAGACAATTCTATCACTGCCAAAGATGCCTAACAACAGGGGCTCTTGTTCATTGCTTGTGGGAATGCAAAATGATATAGCATTTTGGTAAACGGTTTATCAGTTTCTTTTTTTTTTTCTAGACCAAAGAGTTCATTTAGTTTTTTTAAATATATTTTATTGATTATGCCATTACAGTTGTCCCATTTTTTCTCCCCTTTATCCCTCTTCACCCTGCACTCTCCCCACCAGCATGCCCCTCACCCCCCTAGTTCATGTCCATGGGTCGTACGTAGAAGTTCTTTAGTGTTAGATCTAGGCAGGCCTAGGAGGAATGAAAATCTCCGGGCGAGAAAATGGAACCATGGGAAGGTGCCTGCAGACCTTACCCAGGAAGATTAGGGTCTGGGGGTGGCTTATCTGGCATAACAGTATGCAGTTTTCACCCAGCAACCAGCTCTGGCCAATCACACTCTAATACCCCAACCACAAGTTTTTGCATTTAAAAACCCTGATCTAAGAACCACTGAATGAGTCCCAATCCCTTAGATGACTTCACTTTCCTCTTAAACTCCCTTGGTTGGTCCCACTTTCCCTCTTATTCCCCGCTAATAACCCTGCTCTCCTTAGTTCGCTGTATCTTCTGGTTTCTTGGTTGACTCCGACCTAACATTTGACTTCTCAATTTCCCATATCATTCTTAACCTCCCCCTGTTTATTTTGTACCTACCATTTATGCTTCTTATTCCCTGTACCTTTTCCTCCATTCTCCTCTCACCCCCTCACCCTCCCCACTGCTATCCCTCCATGTGATCTCCATTTCCGTGATTCTGTTCCTGTTCTAGTTGTTTGCTTGGTTTGTTTTTGTTTTAGTTTTAGGTGTGGTTGTTAATAACTGTGAATTTGTTGTCATTTTACTGTTCATATTTTTTATCTTCTTTTTCTTAGATAAATCCCTTTGGCATTTCATAGAATAAGGGTTTGGTGATGATGAACTCCTTTAACTTGACCTTATCTGGGAAGCACTTTATCTGCCCTCCCATTCTAAATGATAGCTTTGCTGGATAGAGTAATCTTGGATGTAGGTCCTTGCCTTTCATGACTTTGAATACTTCTTTCCAGCTCCTTGTCTGCAAGGTTTCTTTTGAGAAATCAACTGATAGTCTTATAGGAACTCCTTTGTAGGTAACTCTCTCCTTTTCTCTTGCTGCTTTTAAGATTCTCTCCTTATCTTTCATCTTAGCTAATGTAATTATGATGTGCTTTGGTGTGTGCTTCCTTGGGTCCAACTTCTTTGGGACTCTCTGAGCTTCCTGGACTTCCTGGAAGTCTATTTCCTTTGCCAGATTGAGGAAGTTCTCCTTCACTATGTTTTTCAAATAAGTTTTCAATTTCTTGCTCTTCCTCTTCTCCTTCTGGCATCCCTGTGATTTGGATGTTGAAACATTTAGTGGTATCTCAACCTGGCTGTAGTATAATTTAATTATACTTCCCTATGATCAGTGATGTTGGGCATCTTTCACTTGCTCATTTTCCATCTCTGCCTTCTTTGGTGAGACCTCTTCAGATCTTTTGCTGGTTTTTTGTTTTTGTTTTTTGATATGACCTTTATTGAGCTTATCCACCAGAGTGGAAATAATATTTGTACAAAACAAAATGTTTGTTACTATCACTTCTGCATCACAATTAAAATCCAGTAAACAGTTTTTTAAAAATAGTTCAATGAAAACCCACTACTTCAGAATCAATAGCTTCTTTGAAGCCACAGTAACACTTAAATATGGTTAAGACTTGAATGCAGAGGTTTGGTTGATTGGAATGCTAATTAAACTTCCAACTTGCTCAAACAGAATTACAAAAAGGCAAATTGTGTTTTTCACAGAGATACATTCCACTGGAATAACCAACACTGGACAGCTGTTAGAGTATTTAGAGTCCTGAGATCATAAGAAATCCGGCATCCTTTAGGCAGTCTGCTGTTGTGCTTTCTTCCCAATCACAGATTTGTGGACATGGGGAGTGACACCACCACCAGCAATTGTAGCATTGATGAAAGAGTCCAATTCTTCATCTCCCCGAATAGCAAGTTGCAAATAATGAAGAGTAATACACTTTACCTTTAAGTCTTTTGATGCATTTCCTGCCGATTGAATGAAGTACCTCTGCAGTGAGGTACTCCCGAGTGGCTGCGCTGTACACAGCAGCAGTTGCGCCCACACGTCCATGACTGGTAGTCCTGAATTTCAGGTGCGGATGAACGGCCCACGGAAAACTGGCTCTCTGTGAGCAGGAAACTGCCTTTGTCTTGGCCTTTCCGGAGTCTTTCTCAGCCTTAACACCAGCCATTTCGAATTCTGCTAAAGCTCAAACAAGCAAGGCAGAGAAAAAGGATGGTCAGACACCCAGCGAGATCCCACTGCCTACTCCGCCACACCATAATTCAAACTGCCCTTTTGCTGGTTTTGAATTGGGTCATTGGTTTTCCCACTGTTGAATGTTAGGAGTTCTTTATATGTTCTAGGTGTGAGTCTATCAGATATGTGATATGCAAATAGTTTCTCCCAGTAAGTGGCTGGTGTTTGCATTCTCTTAATAGTGTCTCTTGCAGGGCAGAAGTTTTTAATTTTGATAAAGCCCAACTCATCAATTTCTTTTATGGATTGCATTGTTTGATACCATATTTAAATATTCATGACAAAAGAGCATGCATATTTTGCCCTATGGAAGAAAAGAAGTCTCAAGAAATTGTCTAATTTTATACCTTCCACTTCAGCCTATGAACAATTGTGAGTTAATTTTTGGATATTAGATTGAGATTCATTTATTTTTGCACACACACATCCAGTTGCTATAAAGCCTATTCTTAATCTATTAAATTGCTTCTGCATTTCTGTCAAATACAAGTTGACTACATTTGTGTCTATTTATGGGCTCAGAATATCTACTCTTTCACTGATACCACATTGTCTTGATTACTATAACTCGATAGTGTTGAAATTGGGTAGTGTGTATCCTCCAACTTTGTTATTCTCTTTTAGAATTGTTTTGGTGTTCTAATTCCTGATATAAATTTTAGAACAAACTTGCTGGGGTTTTGATTGGGATTGTGTTGAGTTTACATATCAAATTTGGAACAATCGACATTTTAACAATATTGAGTCTTCTCCATTGGCATGGTATAGCTCTCCATTTATTTAGAATTTCTTAGATTTTATTCACTGGTGTTTTGTAGTTTTTAGCCTACATATCTTGCACAAATTTTGTTAAGTTTATATTTAAATACATTTCTTGTTAGTCTGTTAACATGGTGGGGTTTTATGACAGATTTTTGAACATTAGACAGATTTTGTATTCCTGATGAACTCTATTTGGTTACCATAAGCAAGTATATTATCTTCTTTAAATAGAGCCAGATTTTTCTTTTATATTTTTATTGAATCAAATAATATTAGATTTAATTTATAAACACTTGCTTGGGATTTCTGCATTGACACTCATAAGAGATATTTATCTGTAGTTTTCTTATAATTTCTTAGTCTGGTTTGGTTTTATATTAATGCTGGCTAGTCTTATAAAATGAGTTGGGAAAATTTTCTTTTTTTCCTATATTCTGGAAAACATTGTGTAGAATGGTGTTATTTCTTCATTACATATTTGGTAAAATTTTCCAGTGAAGCCACCTGTGCCTAAAATTCTCTTTGTAAGGGAAATTTTAAAGTATAAAATACATTTATTTAATAGATACAGGAGTTTGACATTATTTTTTCTTGAATGAGTTTTGGTAGTTTATGCCCGCCAAGGAATTTATTCATTCTGCTCAAATTATAGAATTTATGGGCATGGAACTGTTTGTAATATTCCCTTATTATCTTTTCAATGCCTGTAATGTCCCCTCTTTTATTTCTGATATTGGTAAATTGTGCCTCTATTTTTTTTCTTGGTTAATATGGCTATAGGATTCTCAATTTTATTGATTTTTAAAAAAATTGGCATTTAGTTTCATCAATTCTTCTTAGCTGTTTCTCTGTTTTCAATTATATTGATTCCTGCCCTAATATCTGTAATTTTATTCCTTTTACACATTTTGCATTTAATTTGATCTTCTTTTTCTAGTTTCTTAATGTGGAAGATTAAATTACTGATATAAGGCTTTTTTAATGTAAGTATTTAGCTGTAAATTTCCCTCTAGCTACTGCTTTAGCAATTTTCTACAAATTTTGATATGTTGTACTTTCATTTTCATTCCACTTAAACTGTATTTTCAATTTCTCTTGAGACTTTCTAATTGAACCACGGGTTATTTAGAGTATTTTGTTTAATTTCAAAATATTTGGAGGAGTTTTCCAATATCCTTCTGTTACTGTTTTCTGGTTTAATTACATTATGGTCTGAGAATATACTTCTATGATTTGTACATTTTTAAAACTTTTGAGGTTTATTTAATGGCTTAGAATGTGCTCAATCTTGGTGAATGTTCCATGTGCACTTGAAAACGTCATGTGGAGTGTTCTATTATCTCATTAGGTCTAGTTGTTTGATAGTGCTGTTTAGCCCTCCTATCCTAACTGATTTTCCATCTACTTGTTCTATTAATTATTGAGAAGGGGATAATTGAAGTCTCCAACTATAATTGCATACTTGTCTATTTTTCCCTCAGTTTAATCAGTTTTGCCTCATGTACTTGGAAGCTCTAGTGGTAGGAGCAGATATATTTAGAATTGTTATGTTTTCTTGCACAGTTGAACCCTTTGTGATTATGTCATGTTCCTCTTTACCCCTTATACTTTCTTTTGTTCTGAAACCTGCCTTTCCTGATATTAATATAACTATTCTTTTCAGCAACCTCATGAATTTTCAGCAGAGGTACTAAGAATCTTTACTAAAGAACAAAAGTCTTTTTACGAAATGGTGCTGGAACAACTGGATGGACACTGTCATTTCCTTAATGGCCAATGTTGCAGACCTTGATGACAAATAAACTCTTGGAGTGTGGCAACAGGCACCTTTCTTCCCTAAAATTTATTTGCACATTGTCACCCCCTCACCTTTGCATTATAGCCATAGCTCTCGCAGTGCCCTCCTAAGGATAAAAATTACACATTTATTGGGGAGGGGCAGTCGGGAGAACAGAGTAGGATGTGTGTCAGACAGGCTGAAAGTGTCAGGTGTTCTCAGTTCCTCTAACTGTTCTTGGATATCCACATTCCAATAGTCAGATCACCAGTTACAAAACTAGCACCAACCACAAAACACACTGCATTTGGGGAAGGTACTCAGGCTGCAGTTTGACAGTACTGTGATCATGTTCTGGACTAGTCATCTGTTCTCCTGTTGTAGCATTTCCTGACAGGTCTATAGTTTCTTATTTACTTCCAGATGACCAATCTAGTGTTGGAGCTTTTAATTGCACTTGATAAGAAGTAATCAACTCCCACCTCTCTGAAGGCATTCTTTATTCCCCTGAAATTGTTCTAGGTAATAGTTACCAGGCTCATCAAAGCTTTGCCTTTGCTTGGCAGAAATATAATCCCAAAGACTATAGGCAATAGCCAAACAGGATACCTCATCACCACATCCTCTTAGCTTATTGGCAATTTATCCCTGGGTTCTCATTAACTCTATCCATGGCCAGTCAATAACCTAGATCAAATGCACCCCTGACTTCTTTATTTTACCTCCTTTTTCTCTAGATGTAGTTTTTTAAAAATCAACTTTATTAAGATAAAATATTCAAGTAATAGAATGTACCTATTTAAAGTTTACAATTTGATGAATTCTAACAAATATATATACCCTTGGATCCAGCACCACGATCAAGAAATAATCTATCTCCATCAACACCAAAATTCACTTCTGCCCATTTCCAGTCATTCCCTCTTCCTACCTCTAGCTTCGGGCAACATCTGATCTGATTTCTATTGCTATAGATTAAATTTATCTTTTCAAGAATTTTGGGGAGATCCAAGATGGTGGAGTAGGTGAAATTTACACTCACCTCCTCCCAGGACCAAACTGGAATTATAACTAAAATATAGAACAATCAACCTGAAAACTAAGTGAAGACTAGCTGAACAGAAGTCTTATAACCAAGGATTTCTAGAAGAAGCTACATGGAGACTGGTAAGAATGGCAGAAACCTGAAAAGGGCTGGCCCCCCACCCATGTGCAGTAATTGAGAACCTGAAGGGAAAGCTCAGCTGCAAAGGTCTCCACTAAAGAGTATGGGGTCTCAACTCCAGGCTGGGCTCCCCAGCCCAGAGCACCACAGCTGGGAAGAGGAGCCCATGTAATATCTGGCCATGAAAATCAACAAAGATTCTGTCCACCCAGGAGAGATGAGAGTCTGGTAGAAACCCAGGTACCCTCTGAAAGGACAAGTGCACAAAATCTCATTTGCAGCCACCCACTCTGGGCTCCCTGGCAGAGGGAAGATAGCTCAGAATGGACTACAGTGGTGGGTTGTGTGGTTCCAAGGAGAAAGCTGAAAGAACAACTTACAGGTCCCTGTGCTGTGTCCCTCTCCCACATCATCATTCTTGGGTCAAGCACTCCCCTCCATGCCGCATCAGCCTTGGGGGAATGCAATAGCCCCACCTTCCCAACTCAGTGTAGCCCCACCCTTCTGAGCTCACACTGTCAGGAGTCAGCTGCCCAGGCCCTTAGTGTACAGGTCCTTAATGTATCATGCTATCTGATATTAAACTATACTACAAGTCCATAGTAATCAAAAGAGTATGGTACTATCCTAAAAAGACACATAGATCAATGGAACAGAATAGAGAGCCTAGAAATACAGTGGAACCTTGGTTCTCAAACTTAATTCATTCTGGGATACTACTTGAGAAGTGATTTATTCAAAAACCAAATCCCCTTTGTCTGTCACCGGAGAGACCCATGACCGATCATATAGGTATCATCATGAATGGGTTGTTGAGTCAAGAATCAAGACCTGAAGTTTGGTTAGACAACCAAGACATTTTTTTCTGTGAACAACTTGGTCGAGAACCAAATTGTTCAAGAACCAAGATGTTCGAGAACCGAGGTTTGACTGTAAACTCACACCTATATGGTCAATTAAAATATGACAAAGGAAGCAAGAACACAAAATCAGTAAAGACAGGCTATTCAATAAATAGTGTTGGGAAAATTGGACAGATGCATGCCAAAAAAAATGAAAGTAGACCACCTCTTTACACTATATACAAGAATAAAATCAAAATAGATGAAAGACTTAAATGTAAGACCTGAAACCATAAAATTTCTACAAGGAAACATAGGCAGTAAACTCTCTGACATCTGTCTTAGCAGTATTTTTTTCTGACATATCTCTTTGGGCAAGGGAAACAAACAAACAAAACAAATGGGACCATATCAAACTAAAAAGTTTTCGCACAGCAAAGGAAATGGTCAACAAAACAAAAAGACAACCTACTGAATGGGGGAAGATGTTCACCAATGATATATTGAGTAAAAGGTTATTATTCAAAATTTGTAAAGAACTCATATAACTCAACACCAAAAACAAACAAACAAACAAATAAATAAATAAACCAATCCAATTAAAAATGGGCAAAGAACCTGAATAGGCACTTCTTCAAGGAGAACATACAGATGGCCCATAGACATATGAAAAGATGCACATCACTTATCATTAGGGAAATGCAAATTAAAACCACAATGAGATTATCATCTCACACTTGACAGAATGACTATCATCAATAAATCAACAAACAACAAATGTTGGTGAGGATGTGGATAAAAGAGAACACTTATGCATTGTTGATGGAAAAGCAGATTGGTGCAGCCACTGTGGAAAACAGTATGGAGGATCCTCAAAACATTAAAAATGGAACTCCCTTATGATCCAGTGATTCCACTTCTTGTTATATATCCAAAGAAACCCAAAACACTAATTCAAAAGAATATATGCATCCTTATATTGATTGCAGCATTATTTACAATAGCCAAGAAATGGAAGCAACTTAAGTGTCCATTAATAAACAAGTGGATAAAAAAGCAGTGGTACATATATACAATGGACTATTACTTGGCCATAAAAAGGACGAAATCTTACTATTTGCCGCAGCTCGGATGGACCTAGAGGGTACTGTGCTAAGTGAAGTAAGTCAGTCAGAGTAAGACAAATATCATATGATTGTACTTATATGTGGAATCTAAAGAACAGAGTGTACAAGCAAAACAGAAACAGACTCAGCGATACAGAGAACAGACTGATGTTTGCCAGGACAGAGGCAGGTTGAAGCAATGGGTGAAAAGGGTGAAGGGGTTGAGAAGTACACATTGACAGTTACAAAATGGGGATGTAAAGTACAGCACAGGAAATATAGTCAATAATATTTAATGACTATGTATAGACCCAGGTGGGTACTAGAAACACCAAAGAGAACACTTTGTAAAGTACTTAATTGTCTAACCACTATGCTGTAGGCCTGAAACTAATACAAAATATTATTGAATATAAACTATAATTTTAAAAAAATTAACAACATTGCAATGATTCCAGGGTTTAGGGGATTATAAAGGGTTAGGGAAAAAGAAAGAGAAAAAATACAATAAAATAAAATTATAAAAAAAATTTAAACCCAATTAAAAAAAGAGTTTCATGTAAGTGGAATCATAGAGTATGTGCTCTTTTGTGTCTGGATCCTGCTCAGTATGTTTTTAAAGTCACCAGTCTCGTTGCATGCATCAGTGCCTCATGCTTTTTAGTATAGGAATTATTTCATTGTATGGACACACATGTTCATACACTGGTTGATGGGCATTTGGGGTTTTTCCAGTTTGGGGCTATGGTAAATAAAGTTTACAAGAACAGTTTTACGCATATGGGTGGAAATAAACTCTCATTTCTGTTGGGAAATACCAAGGAGTGGAATTTCTGGGTCATATGGTAGGTGTCCTTCATTGAAAAGTAACTGCCGCTGCTTTCACAACATTATATTTTCACAAGCCCCATATTATCATTCAGATGCTCCACATGTTCACCATCACTTGGCATCATCAGTCTTTTTAATTCTAGCCATTCTAGTGAGTGTGTAGTCATAGAGCATTATGGTTTTCTTTGTACTTCCATGATAACTAATGATGCTGGGCATCTTTTAAGGTGGCCATTGACCGTTCATAGAGTATCTTGCTTTCTTAGTGTCTGTTCAGATTTTCCTATTTTTTAAAAATATGGTTTTTATTAATGAGTTGTAGAATACACACACACACGCATGTGCTATTTTCTCCCAGTTTGGGGCTTCCCTTTACATTTTCTTAGAGATGTCACCTGAAGAGAAGTTTTTAATTTTGACAAAGCCTAGTTATCTTTATTTTCCTGTTATGCATTGTGCTTTGGAGTTCTTAAGAAATCTTTGCCTACCTCAAGTTTTCAAAGGCATATTCTGTGTTTTCTTCTGGAAGTTTTATAGTTTTAGTTTTTAATATTTAGGTTTATGATGCATCTTAAATTAATTTTTGTACATGGTCTGAGCTAAGGATCAAGTTTGACTTTTTCTATATGAATATCTGGAAAATCACATAGCATATGTCCTTCCAATTTTCTCCTTTTCAAAATTGTTCTGGCTCTTCCATGTCCTTTCCATTTCCATATAAATTTAGAATCAGCTCTAGAGTTTTAGAGAAAAAGCCTGCTTGTATTCGATAGGGATTGCATTGATTCCACAGAACAATTTGGGCACAGTTGGCCTCTAAACAATGTCGAATCTTTCAGCCATACTTATGATTTATCTCTTCACTTATTTAGGTCTTCTTTAATTTTTCTCAGCACTGTTTTATAGTTTGAGCATGTCTTGCATATATTTTATTAAATTTTTCACCAATTACTGTTTTTGATGCCATTACATATGATATGTACATTTTTTAAAATTTCCAATTGTTTATTTTTTGTATACAGAAATAAAATAGATATTTTGTACAGTGATTTTACATATTGTTATCTTGCTAAACTCACTTACTAATTCTAGTAGCAATTTTAGGCTCCTTAGGATTTTTGACATATATGATCACGTCATTTATGAATAACAACTTTTATTTATTCCTTTCCCAGATTCATGCCTTTTATTTCTTCTCTTGCCTTTTTCAACTGGCTAAGACATTCAGCAGAACAGAACAGAAGTGGTGAGGGAAGATAGGCTGTCTGCTTCCTCATCTTAAAGTAACTAAAAGACATTCAGTTTTACACCATTAAATACGTTAGCTGTGGATTTCTCCTAGATGCCCTTTATCAAGCTGAGAGTGCTATTTTTGATTTCCCATTTTGCTGAGAGACTTTAACATGAACCCCATTTTTATGGAGTATTTTGGCGAGTATAAATTCTGAGCTAGAAGATTTCTCTGTTAGCACTGCTAAGAGGTCATCCCATAGTCTGCTGGCTTCCATAGTTCCCATTGAAAAGACAGCTCTCAGTCCTTTTGTTGCTACATTAAAAGAAAAATTTCTTACTTTCTGTGGCTACATTTTAGTTTTTCACTTTAACATTGGTTTTCAGAAGTCTGTCTGTGATGCAATGTGGTTCCTTTGTGGGTGGTTTTGTTTTTTGGTTTGGAATTTGCTGTGCTTCTTAAATCTGTAGGTTGATTTGTTACCAGTTTTGGAGATTTCTCAGACATTGTCTCCGTACAAACGGTATCTGCATCAATTCTTTTTTTCTTCCAGTTCTGGGACTTGAATTGCATGCATGTTAGAGCTTTTGAATGGGTGTCACAATCATTTGTGCTCTTTTTAATTTCTAATTATTTTTCCTCTGTGATTCACTTTGATTATTTTCTACTAATCTGCCTTTCTTTCACTTATCTTTTCCTGTTTGTACCCATCCAAAAAGTTCTTAAGTTCACATACTATATTTTCCAGTTCTGAAATGTTCATTTGTTCTTTTTATAGATTCCAGTTCTCTCTTGAAATTCTTCATCTCTTATATTTTGTCTATCTTGTCCTCTACTGGGGGAGGGGAGGCTATATTCATCACAGTTCATTTAAGATCCCTGTCTGCTAATTGTGATATCTGAATGATCTGTGTCTCTGTTTCTACTCTTTTTCCCCTCCTCATTTGATCTTTTATTTTAATTGTTGTTCAAGTACAGTTTTCTGCCTTTTACTCCCATTCCAGCCCATCCCCCCATTCCTCCCCACTTCCCTCCCATTTCCACCCCCCTCCCTTGTTTTAGTCCATGTGTCCTTTACACTTGTGCCTGTAAACCCTTCCCCTTTTCTCCTTAAATTCCCTCCCCTCTCCCCTCTGGTCACTGTCAGCCTGTTCTCTATTTCAGTGTCTTTGGTTATATTTTGCTTGTTTGTTTGTTTTGTTGACTAGGTTCCTGTTAAAGGTGAGATCATACGGTATTTGTCTTTCACCGCCTGGCTTATTTCATCTTACTTACTTTTTTAAACTTTGCCTCATACTTTTTGATTGGGTACTGGACATTGAAGATGAAAAAATTTCAAATGTCTAAATGATTTATCTTCCTCCAAGAAGGGCTGTGTTCTTCTAGCAAACTGAATACCAATGGACCACCCTTGTTGTGGCTTGGCTGTAGGCTATGTTATGCCTCATTTCCTCTAATTTGATTCTTATACTTAGGGTTTAGCCATTACTCCTTAGATCCTGGCATTTCCAGGATCTCAACCGAAGTCCTAGGGAACTTACCAAGGTCCATCCACTTAGGTCGGGCCTGGATTCCAACCTCGGACTCTCCAACGTCATGTGGCTGCTCTGGCCAGCGAACAGTTAATGATTACAGATCCTAAGCTATCTCTTATCGGTTGGGCATTAATTTGAATAAATAAAATATAAAATCGGATATGTACAGAAGTATCCCATCATCTGTGGCAAGTAGTAAGTGTCGTATTAGGTCAAGCAGACCCTGAAGGCACAGGCGCACTGCACGAGCAGCTGGCTCAGACTCCCTGGACACATGACCTTGCTACACTGACACTTTTCCATCAGCTCTAACATACATCCTCATGGGAAGTGTCCTATAACCAGCTCCCTCAAGAAGAAACAAATTACAAATAGTTTTTCAAAATATGCTGAGATCACCAAAGTGGACTGCTGCTGCTTCACAGCCCCATTCAGGAAGGCCCTGTATGGCCAACAAGAAGGTAGATCTTGTCAGTGGGCAGAAACTTGGGCAGTGCATCTGGCTTTTTGCCTGGTAGGTGCAGAAGGCAGAATGGAAGGAGGTGTGGATCTACATGAGCTTATGGGCAACAGCTAATGATTTTGCTGGAATATGAAGGAACTTGGAAAGATGAAGCTGAGAGGATTGGTAAAGAGGAGATCTGGAGAAGAGTTAAGGCATGAGATCTCTCAGAATGGGCACAAATTGTGAGGACATTTGTGTCCCGTGTAAGTATTTACCAGAGGGTATCCATGGTAGAAAAAGCTCTCCTGAATCATCAAGAGTAGGCAAAGTCAGTAGACAAATGATCGGTCCCATGGATATCAGTCAAATTCATAATGAGAATGAAGGCTACACCATTGGAGTAAAGTGCTGACCTCTTGAGGGCTGTTAATGATGCTCTCCTCATTTTCAGCAAAGCCTAGGGATGTCCTCCTTCCCCACATCCAAATATTCCCTCTATGAGATGCCAGGGAGTTGAACCCTGTGGGATGGTGGGTGCAGTGCCCCAAGGGAGCACCACCTTGAGGAAAATACCCTGAGAGGCCCCCCTGAAAGGAGGTGTGGAAGGTTTAAAGGGCCATGACTCAGCCTTCAACAAGGCCTTGCACAGAGACACCACAGGAAACACCAGCGTGGTCCAGGCTTAACAGGGTAAGAAGGGCTAGGGATGGAATGCCCAGAGATAGGCAGAGAAAGCTGGGGTGGGGGGGCAGGGAGGCCAGAGCCTATAAAGCAGGGATCAAGAAGACATATTGGGTGTGCACAAGAGGCAGGCAACTAGGATCCAGGTGGACTGTGCATACATGGGCTGTGAGACCTCAGACCACATATCCTGGCAGGTCCCAGTAAGGGAGCGTACTCACAGGTGGGATTCAAATCGCTTTGGCCAAGGGCTTCCCACAGGAAAGCAAGGCCGATGACACTAGTAACCATTGGAAATGCTAGCAAACTTTGAACTCTTATATGTTGCAAGTTCCTGTGTAAGCTTTGTCCAGCATTCTCTCTGTGAAGACTCACAACAACCCCAGGAGGTGACAACGAGGTAAAAGGGCTCAGAGAGGGGCAAGTGATTTGCTATGGTCACACAGCTGAAGGTAGGAGGTGGGATTGCAATCCAGTCCTTTCTGTCTCACAAGGCCTCACACTTAACCACTAATGCCCACGTAACCTGTGTGAAGAACCTGGCCGGCAGCAGGTGCTCACTAGTTGGGCTTTCCTCTACGCTCCTCCCTGAACAGATGAGACAACCAAGGCTCAGGGGCCCAAAGTCACAGCAGCGAGTGGCAGGACTGGTCCAGGAGCCAGGACGCTCGGCTACCAGGTGGAGCTCAGTCCCTTACAGCAGGTCGGCTACAGAACAACCTCTCCTCTCATGTCTCACCAGCCATGGCCTTGGACAACTGCCTGCCATTCTCTGATCCTCACTTTTTCATCTGTTGAAGGGGCACAGCCACTCCTAGCAGGGCTGGATGCAAAATGATGATGGACGTAAAATATACAAAGTGGACATTCAGGTGATGGCTTTTCTGTCCTTCTCTGTCCCCACCAGCACTGTAACTCATTAGCAGCCAGTCCTGACAGGGAGGACCTTCTGGGGTCAGTTCTGTGCCCTGAGAAACAGCATGCTTCAGGCCCTAAGCATGGGGCTGCCTCACTTGGCAGTAGTATATAATTCAAAATGCAACAAGAATGGTGCTTTGAAATATGGAATGTGAAATTCTTGCAGGGAGTGTTTTTGGTGCCCCTGCCTTATGGTGACCCAGCACATGCCTGGTCTACCAGCACCACCTGGCAGCGAAAAGCATGTGCCACCTCTCCAGCAGGGTCTCAGCATTGGGACACCACAGGCAGGAGAGGAGCAGCTGGACTCGATGGGCCCTAGGACTCCTCCGGCTTTGGACCTCTGCATTTCTGCCCCTCAGATCCCCTACTCTGCCTCACCTGGGACCATCGGCTATGACTGCCTCTCTGAGAGCAGAAATGTCGGGGCAGTGTAGTTTGCACCCCTTCGGGTGTAAGTAAAACCTGGTGACTGAACTTGTTGGATGGGGTTTGGTTAGCTAAGGGATAACCCTCTCAATTTGGGACAAAGCAGGTTTGCTCTTTTGCTAGGTCTTGGGGGCTGACTTCCAGATCATTATTTCAAACAAGAATTTTCATTGCCAGGTACCAATTCCTAATGTAGTACTTACCTATACTGACTCAGATAAAAATCTGAAATATAGATTTGTCTCATGTTCATAATAAAAAAAACAGAAAGGAAAATAGAAAATCCAGATCCTAATATTTTCTCCCTGTAAAGTTGAACTTCTGGATTCTTTAGGAAACATGGCATAGAAGAAAGAGTCCCATCCTGAGAACAAAAGACCTGAGTTCTGGTGGCAACTCTGCAACCAATGCCTGTGGCACTTGAGAAAGCCCCTGCTCGGTCTCTGACCTTCAGGGGGAAACTGACTGACCTTGAAAATAAAAGCTCTTTCTAGTTTTTACTTTGGTGGTTTTGTGCATGAGGGGTGTTGTGAGAAGAGAAAGAAATTAGAGGTGACTCTGGGACAATCACCAGGATGCTGCTCACGATGTCTTCAGGCTCAACGAGGCAGTCCCGGTTTCACCATGAACTTGCTGGGGGTGGGGGTAGGAGGGCCGCTGAGTCTGAGGGACAAGTCCAAAGTGGAGGGTGAATCAGTACTTCCTCGAGCGCAAACCCCCCAGGTCACATGACAACTCTGACCAGGGACTCGGGGAGCCTGTGGGTAGTGAGCACCCAATGGTCAAACAGAAGTACCTGCGAAGCTGCAGCAACCAGCAGCGGGGAGTTCACCGGAGTAGCAGACAGTCTCGGATTCTCTGCTGCTGCCCAGCTGTGGGAGAGTCCACATCTGTTCAGACTCCAGTCAGGAATGACTTCCCACCAACAGCATGCCCAGCGTCACACCCTTCACTGTAACATGACAAAGAGCCCCACACCCAGAGACAGGACATAGAGTGCTCAGTGTAGACGGAGACAAGCAGAACCACAGCACCAAGCAAAGGAGAGAAAGAAGCCATTCCCTGGCTAATAATTTTAGTGGGAAGACAACACGTTGCTATAAATCTTGGAGAAGTCAGCCCTCCCTAGCAACATGGTGACAAAGATGTCACTTTTAAAAAACTTAAAGCAAATGCCAAAAGAGAAAGGAGTTTGGAGGCCTGGTTTAAGAAATCCGATATCCCCAAAAGGATCACATGTGGAAGAGGAGCAGTGAACATTCTTCCATCGCACTGAGCACAACTGCAATTAAATAATTATGTGATGTATTGCTTAATGTCTTTCTCTACCACTAAAATTTCAGCTTCCTGTGGTTGACGACCTTCTCTGTCTTGTTCAACATGTCTGCTACACACCAGTGTTATATATGTTTTGTATATCATAGGTATTTTTCCATACTTGATTAAAAAAGGACAGAGGGAATTCTGGGATAGGATGAAGACAGGGCCTGTCATCTTTCTTTTAAGGTCACAAATAAATGTAGTTACATTCACTATACAGTGATCGTTATTTAATTCTCATTCCAGAATCACTGATTATTCTGGTCCCCAGATGTGCCTGGTTTCCACGTTTTCACTACTCACCTCCGGGGCGTCCAGGTTAGCCCACCATGCAGCCTACAGCCTGTAATGGATCAGAGGATTCCTCGACCATCTTCTACCTTTTGGGCATCCCCTCTCTGCCAAAACCCCTCTTCCTTTCTATCTTCTTTGTCTTTCTCCTCCTCTACCTGCTCGTCCTGGTGGGTAACACCCTGATCCTGCTGGCTGTGGTGGCAGAGCCCAGCCTCCACAAGCCCATGTACTTCTTCCTGATCAATCTCTCTGCTCTGGACATCATTTTCACCACAACCACTGTCCCCAAGATGCTGTCCCTACTGTTACTTGGGGACCACTTCCTCAGCTTCCCTGCCTGTTTCCTGCAGATGTACCTCTTCCAAAGCTTCACATGCTCTGAAGCCTTCATCCTGGTGGTCATGGCTTATGACCGCTATGTGGCCATCTGCCACCCACTGCACTATCCTGTCCACATGACCCCACAGACCAATGCTGTCCTGGCAGCTAGTGCCTGGCTGGCTGCCCTCCTCCTGCCCATCCCACCAGTGGTGCAAACATCCCACATGGCTTTTGGCTCTGTGGCCCATGTCTACCACTGCTTCTGTGACCACCTGGCTGTGGTCCAGGCCTCCTGTTCTGACACCACACCCCAGACGCTCATGGGCTTCTGCATTGCCATGGTGGTGTCCTTCCTGCCCCTTCTCCTGGTGCTTCTCTCCTATGCCCTCATCCTAGCCTCGGTGCTTCGCATGAAGTCTCGGGAAGGACGCTCAAAAGCCTTTTCCACCTGCAGCTCCCACCTCCTGGTGGTTGGCACCTACTACTCCTCCATTGCCCTAGCCTA
Organism: Tonatia bakeri; assembly: GCA_004024845.1. Taxonomy (NCBI): domain Eukaryota; kingdom Metazoa; phylum Chordata; class Mammalia; order Chiroptera; family Phyllostomidae; genus Tonatia; species Tonatia bakeri. Next base: position 79,741 of record PVIA01005954.1, on the reverse strand, counting down.
TGTGTCTTACAGGGCTGACCTACCCCTGGACTTCCACGTCATGGGCAACGTGGTGTACGCTATCCTCACACCTGTCCTCAACCCTCTCATCTACACACTGAGGAACAAGGATGTCAAAGCAGCCATCACCAAAATGTCATATCCCCAGGGCCCAAAGAATGCTGGGAAACCCTGATTCAGAGGTATAACTTAATCTACTCACAAATGCCAATAACAATAAAGGGGAAACTGGACAATTCAAGCAGCCAGACAGAACAATAATTATCAAAATACAGTTTTAAGTATTCCTCCATTGTAATAAAATAATGATTTTCTTTCCTTAACTCACAGACAAAATGGAGTTTTCTGTTTAATTTTTTAAGCTGTGAATCCCCAGTTTCACAAGACTGTGAATACAATTATGGTCACATTTCCATTTATTCAAACTATTTTGATTCCCAGAGACTCCAAGTATTTGACCAGCAATAAATTCAGTCTTTTCCCTTGTATCCCTTCTTCCAGTATTTCTAAATATCTCAGGATTGTTGGCACATGGATGTGAATTAGTCTTGCCCTTATTGCCAGAACAGTAACTTAGAAACCGCCTTCTAAGTTAGGGATAAAGCCTAACACTGCTACCATTTCAATTCTTATTACCTAAACATTCACTGCCACCAGTCACACAAGAAACCTACCTCCAGCATCTAGACCCTCGTGGAGTCATTGAAGAGCCTGCCCTTCCTCTAGCTTGTGCTTAGGCAAGTGGTGCCCCTTATCAAGCCTGTATGGGCACCAAAGCATTACAGTTCTCACCCATACCCGAGTTTCCCACCCATGACAACAGGGAGCTAACTAGAGAAGTTTCCCCTTATCAGTAGGAACCCGTGTCCAGGACCTCTCGTCTTTCTCAAAATACAGCCCTAGGAATTCCTCCTTCTGGCCTTAGTGCCAGCCCAGGCTCCTATTCCCTTCCCCTCTGCCACATTTCCTCTTGAAGAACTGTCTGGTTTGTCTATCCAGGGACATATAGAACATGCGTATAGTTAAAGGCATTTGAGGGGAACCGGGGTGATCTGCTGTGGTCAGAAAGGGCCTCCAGAAGCAGAATGACAGAAAGGCTCTAAGTTTTCTTGCGTACCGACCCTGAGCAACTGGAATTGGGACTCATGTTCTTCTATCCGAACCTTATTCAATCTGCAGCACTTCTATTCCTCAATCCTTGAAGCTGACATGCAGACCTCAGTAGGACCACAATCCTCAAGGTCTAAAGGAAACCTTAATGAATTGCCTGCCTCTGAGTTCCTGAGCTACTAGAATTTAACCCAAGGACGTGAAGAGGAAATTTTTTGCTCTCTACTCCACTATCACCCAATAAATAACTCAAAAAATTACCCCTATGTTACCAAGTTCTGTTTTCTGTGACTTTTCTCCTGGTGCCAATTTCTGTTTCAGTTCAAGACTTTGGTTCCCTGTGTCCCTGGGTGAGCCTCATGACATCCTTTTGTGTTCGGTTCCCCTTCTGGATGGAACAATGAATTAATCACATGCAGAGTGAGTCACAGCAATATGGAATCCCAGGCTAGTTCTACCCCCACCCACTATTTCTTTGTGGTTCTTCCTAAACATTTCTCATGAATGGACATGAAATAACAACAATAATGATGTTTTTCACCTGTAGCTTTACCTAATTAGTTCAGTCTCCCTGTATTTCCTTATTAAAAGATAGTTTCAACTTTCATGCACCAAAGCACACTATCAAGAGAGTGAGAAGAAACCACACAGAGTGGGAGAAAATATATCTGATATATTTTCTTGCAAGCCATATATCTGATAAGGGATTAATATCCAGAATATATAAAGAATTCCTACAGCTCAACAAGAGTAACTAACAACCTGATTCCAAAAACGGGCAACAGACTTGAACAGATGTTTCTACGAAGAAGATACCCAAATGGCAAATAAGCACATGAAAAGATGCTCAACATCACTAGCCATCAGGAAAATCAAAACCATAATGAGATACCACTTTACACCCATTAATTAGAGTGGCTATTATAAAAAATAAAAAGTAACAAGCATTGGTGAGAACGCAGAGAAATGGAAACCCTTGAAAAAATGGTGCAGCCATTGTGGAAAACAATATGGTGATTCCTCAAAAAATTAAACATAGAAATGCCAAATGATCCATCAATTCCTCTTCCGGGTATATATTCAAATGAATTAAAAGCAGGATCCTAAGAGATATCTGTGCACCTATGTTTCTAGCAGCACTATTCACAATAGCCAAAAGGTGAAACAACTCAAATGCCTATCAGCAAATGAGCAAATGAACAAAATGTGGTATATCCATGCCTGCTACAACATGGATAAGGCTCAGACACTATGCTCACTAAAATAAACCAGACACAAAAGGACAAATATATGATTCCACTTATGTGTGGTACATGGAATAGTCAAACCATAAAGACAGAAAGGGTTCAGTGAGTTGGGTGTCATTTTGTAAAGCGAAAAGACAGAAAGGAAAACAATGGTTACCAGGGGTCAGGGGTGGATAGGGAAAGGGAGAGTGATTGGTTTATGTGCACAGAGTTTCTCTTTGGAACAATGACACACTTTTGGAAATGGACAGTGGTGAAGGCTGCACAACATTGCACAGGGACTTAATGCTACTGTATGTTACACTTAAAATGGTTAAAATGGTAAATTTTATATTGCATACATTTTGACACAATAAAAATAACTTTAAAAAATAGTTTCACCAGGCCCTAGGCCACAGGTGCCTGTGTAGCAGAGGACCTGGCTGGCCTTTTCTCAGATGCTCACCTCTGGATCATTGAGCTGTGGCCAGAAGGAGATGTAGTGTGTTGTTCAATCACATGGTTTCACATGAACACAAAAATCAGTGGAGCAGTTTGCCTTAAAAAGTCGGGGGGAGGACAGGCATTTGACGCCTGGTACTTAGGGGAGTCCTTTTCCCATCTGTATCGGCTGATTGTTGTGAAGATTTGAGTGAGAGCAGGTCACTTCATCCCCTCATATCTCCAGACGGCATCCGCTCCTCTGCACCCCCACTTCATCAACCCTGGGCAGGTGTCACCGCCTTCTCGGTCCCGAACGAGCACAGGAGTCTCCTCATGGGTCCCTCTGCCTGTGTGTCTGGCCCCCATCCCAGAAATGGGCAGAACGGGCTCTCTGACATACACATCTGGTCACCTTGCCATCCTCAGCATAACCCAAAAGCTCCCTCTGAGCTGGCCCACAATGATCTCTCTGACCTCAAATCTCACATCGCTTCTCATGGCAATTCTGAACTTCCTTCAGCTTCTCACATGCCCAAGTTCTCATTCTCACCAATAACTCACTCTTCTCTCTTCCCAAAGCCCTCTTCCTCTTTGTCTGTGTCAGCTGAAATCTAACTCAGGCTCCTCTTGCAACACGCCCTTCTCGGAGGAGCATGCCCTGACACCCGCCCTGAAACGTGAGGTGGGCACCACTCACATGCTCTCCCTCAGCACTTTCTCCTGCCCTCACCATGGCACGTTTTTACGCTGGGGCCTTAGGGGAACAGAGCGCGGAGCAGGGCATGCACAGACCCATTCGTCTACGCACACTCCTCGCTTATCTTATTCGTCTTCCTCTTTGCCTCCAGCCCCCAATTCCCAGCCCATCCCCTTTCCCCACCTAAGCGTCCTTTCTGTTGTGTTCAATACATGTCCATAAATATAAGCATATTTTTGTAAAATATGTAATGTTGTTTTAAGTATATATGTAGGCTTTTAATTTATATAAAAAGAATTATGTCACACATCTCCGTTTATTTCATACATTTGTATTCAGTTCTATGCTTTAGATCTGTCTGTGTTGCTATTTACACATGGAACCTAGTTTCATAGGTTCCAACTGATGTACAGTGTCCATTGTGTGATCGCACCTCATCTCACTTTTCCCCTAGTGGGGGCACCTAAATTACCTCCAGCTCCTTGCTACCACATGCCTTCATAAATGTCCTTGTGTGTGTCCTTTCATGGACCATGGAGGATTTTCCCTGGAATATACAACAAGGAGGCGGTTAGTCATGGGGTATGCCTAAACTTTAGGTAAACACAGTCTCTTCTCATTAACAGCAGATTCCGCATTTGTGAATGGACTTACTAACCCTAGAACCGGAGTCGTGGCACTTTCAGGCCACTCACGGGCATGCCCAGGACAGCGGGACATCGGAGGCGCCTGTGCATCTGCTCCCAGTTGCGGTGTAACAGGGCAACACTCTGCTTTCTTGTTGCAGCTTGTACTGCATACAAGTGCGCTTTTCATGGTCTATTTAAGGCCACGGTTTGGTTTGGTTTTGCTTTCCTTTGCATTTTGTGCTTTTGGGGAGTGGGGTAACATTGCTGTTTAAAATGGTACCCAAGCACAGTGCCGAAGTGCTGTCTAGGACCCCTAAGCCCAGAAAATGTACGATGTGTTAGATAAGTTTCATTCAGGCATGAGTTACAGTGCTATTGGTCGAGTTCAATGTTAATGAATCAACAATATGTATATTTAATAAGGTACCTTTTAATAGAAACACACATAAAACAGGGTATGTATTTGATCAGTTGATGAAGATGTTGTGACCAGAAGCTCACAAGAAGCGAACCCTGTATTTTCCGTAGAATGATTCACTCTTCGCTAACTCAATGTTTGCAGCTACTTTATAAAACATGAACTGCCACAAATGAGAACTGACTGTACTTTAATATTGTTTCCTAGAATAGTTGTACCATTTACACTCCCAGCAGTAATGGACTCTGTAGTTCCTATCTCCCCACATACTCACTAACATTGGTATTATCCACCTCTCTAATTTTTTGCCATCCTTATCAGGCTAACGTGGTACCTCATTCTGCTTAATCTGCATCACCCTGAAGACTAAACTAATGCAGCATCTCTGTAAATACTTGTTGGCAACTAGCATTTACCCTTATGTGAATTGCTTACTGAGAACATTTGCTCATTTTCTTTGGTCTTCCTGTATTATTTTATTGCTCTCAGGATTTCCTTATGTTTTCTCCTTGGCAACTTTAAATATTACAAATATATTTTCAATTTTATGATCTGTCCTTCATGTAGCAGAAATTCTTAATTTTGATATTCTCAAATCCATGACATTTTTTTCTTTTTGGTTTGTGAGTTTTTAGCCTTTTCTTGCCACTATTTCACCAAGGTATTCCCCCAATATTTTCTTTCATCAGTTCCCTAGCTTTATCTTTCACATTTACATCTTGAAGTCATGTGGAATTCCTCTCTGTTTAACATGCAAAGTAGGAATTTTATTTTTCTTCATGTTGAAAGCTTTGTTCCCCCTTAAATCTATCTTTAAAAATCTGCTCTTCCTCGTTTTATAGTGTCACCTTTATTAATTTCAAATTCTATATACTTTGTCTACTTCTGAACTATCTATTTAATTATACTATCAATTTGCCTATGGCTATGGCAGCTCCATATTATTTTATTATTATAGCTTTGCAGTATATCATTTTGCCTATGAATCGAATCATCAAATCATACACATATGATTCATATATACATACATATATATACACATATATGTATACATATAATTTGACTTACCTACTTTTTGTCTTTATTCTTTGATTTAAATTTTGGAATATGTTTGTAAGCTCACTCAAAAACCTAGCAATAGCCCTGGCTGGCATGACTCAGTGGACTGAGTGCTGGCCTGCAAACCAAGAGGTCACTGGTTCAGTTCCCAGTGAGGGCATATGCCTGGGTCCCCAGTTGGGGTGCGAGAGGCAGAAGATCATACGTCTCTCACATATTGATGTGTGTTCTCCCTCTCTTTCTCTCTCCCTCACCCTCTCTCTAAAAATTAAATAAAAATAAAGTCTACAAAAAAACTTAGCAATAAATTCTTTGAGATTGCATTATGTTACCTCCCCCACTTATTTGATATAGCTCCCCATTTGTTTAAATCTTCTTTTATGTCTTTCATTTAAGTGTTTAAAGATATTTTTCTTTTCCTTTTTAGATTTTATTTATTTATTTATTTAAAAAGAGAGAGAAAGGGAAGGAGAAGGAGAGGAAGAAATGATGCGTGAGAGGAACATCCATCAGTCGCCTCTCCCACACCCCCCACTGGGGACCTGGCCCACAACCCAGGCACGTGCCCTGACAGAGAATCAAACTGGTGTCCTTTCTGTTTGCCGGTCAGCACTCAATCCACTGAGCCACACCCATCAGGCCTCGCTTAAATTTTTTAATTGTTTCAATAAACATAGTATTCATTTTTGACAGTGTAACCTCATCGGTTTTACTACTGTAAAAGGCATTAAAATTTTTGTTCTAGTTGATACGCTAGAAAAAGAACAACAGTTTCCTGCTAGTATAAGAGGTTCCCAATCATAACCCTTACCACACTGAATTGTAATTTCCTTGTTATTACTTGCATGTATCCTTCATTAGAGGCCAAGCCATGTGAGGATTGGTACTGGGTCTGCCTTTTTTATCTCTGAATGCCCAGCACCTCACAGAGGGTCTGGCACACAGCAGTAGCTTAATAAATAGTTCAGCCCTTGACACATGGTGTCATTCAGCACTAGCTGCCTCCTGCTCTCTGGACAATCAGTCCCCTCATCGGATGCCCTGTCGTAGAGATGGCTGTCCTCACATCCATCTCTTAGATGAGAGAGGGGATGTATCTCCCAAGGACCCGGAGTGAATTAAAGAAAAACTGCAGCTATAGCCCAGGTCTCCTGGCTGAGATCCATTTCATCCCCATCTAGCTGTCTCTGCTCATTAAATTCCTTTCAAATTTAACCTCATGGGAAGAACAGATACAGATTCTTTGAGCAATGGAGCAAAGAGACCAAAGTTATACCTTGAATCCCTGGATCAGCCTTATTAGAAGCCAAACTACTCCCTTGGACTTCCCGGTTCAATGAACAAGTACATCCCATGTTTTACAGACGCTGCTGTGTTGGATGTTTGCCATTATGTTGGAGGGCAGAAGGCCAGGGTTCAATTATACCTTATCGCAGCCTTGCTGTGTGTCCCTCGCCAACTCCTAACCCATCTCTTTTCTCTCTGTGAGATGAGGGGCTTGAACCAAGGCATCCTTAAGGGCCCTTCTAAATGGGACCCTCTAAGATGCTAAAAGTTGCTTATAGTTTAGGGGATCTCATTTCTTTAAAAGGGGGGCATTCTGAATGAACTATGTTCCCCCCGCCTTTTCCTTTGAATCAAATTGTTAACATCCTTCATTCGACAAACATCTATAAAGAACAAACTGTAGCTAGGCATAGGAAATAGAAAGATGAACAAGAGAAAACTCCTTGTGTAGTCTACATTCAAGTGAGAGCACAGATAAATAAATAAATACATACATACATACATACATACATAAAATTACAGTTTCTGTAGAGCTATTAATGAAATAAACCACCAGGTACATAGGTGGCAGACCTAGCTAACACTGTGACTTCAAGTGACTCCACTGTGACCTAATGGTCACAGCGACTTCGCTTTCCCATTAGGGGCCTTATTTCTTTCCCTGGTAGGAGGATAATTATCCTGGGGGCAAGGGAGGGGATGAGCACAGGGCGATTTCCCTGCTGCAAGGCCATGGCAGTGGCAGAACCAGAGTTGTTGGAGGGAAACGCCCAGGTGGTTAAGGAGAGCAGACCCAGGCAGCACAGAGGGAAGGGGGAGTGGGTGGGGCAGGGCGGAGAGAAGGAGACAGAACCAACAGCCTAGTCACTGAGCACTTACTCTGGGTCATGCAGTATGTCTGGGGCTTTACATCATTGTTTCCAAGTGTTACAACAAACCAGCCATTAAGTATTGCTGTCCTCATTGTACAGAGGAGGAAACTGAGGTTCTGAGAGGTGATATGACCTTACAAAGTAGCCAAAGGAAGGTTCAAGAGGGATGAGTTTCTCTGTTGCCAAATGAGATACAAAGACCTATAACGTTGGGACTGCATTCTGCGGGAAGGGAAAGAAGAGCTGCGGGAGGGTTGCCCATTAGTAAAGTCCTGCTGGAGATGTATTGACAGCTGGGCCTCTGAATGGGAGTGTGTTTGAGGGGGAAAAAGACGACAGAAGCAAGGGTATAGGGCACTGGACCGAGGCCTGGCCACCGGACCCAGTTAGGGGCACATAAAGGTGGTTCGGGAAGGATGAGGCCGGAAGTGCGGACTGGCCCAGCAAAGAGCCCGGGGAGCCTTCTGGATTCTCGGGCACTCAGGAGCTGCAGGAGCTGTGCAGACAGGCGAGGGACGTGATACAGGATGCAGATTTGAAGTCAAAAGACCAAGAGTGCAGTCCTGATTCTCCCACTTATTAGCTACGCGGCCTTTGCCAGTTTATTTCATTTCTCTGGGCCTCAAATCCCTCCTCGCAAACAAGCCTGCCTTAGAGAGCTGCATTCGTCATTGTATCCGCATGCACCAGGGCCCCTCATTCAGAAAGTGTTCCATAGACGTTTCTTAAATGAACTAAGATTAAAAACTGCCTATCCCAAAGACCTAAACGAAGAGCTAAAAGTGTAAAACTTTTAGAAGAAAATAGAAAAAAAGCTTCATGACACCAGATCTGGTGATGACTTTTTGGATATGACACTGAAAGCCTAGGAAATAAAAGAAAAAAGATAGGTAAACCAGACTTCATCAAAACGAAAATCTTTTCCTTATCACAGATCACTATCAAAGGGGTAAAAAGGCAGCCCACAGAATGAGAGAGAAATATCCGATATGGGATTGATTCTCAGAATACATAAAGAACTCAGCAACAAACTCAACAGCCCCATTTAAAAACGGGCAAAAGGCCCTGGCTGGTATAGCTCAGTGGATTGAGCGCGGGCTGCGAACCAGGTTCGATTCCCAGTCAGGGCACATGCCTAGGTTGCAGGCCATGTCTCCCAGCAACCGCACATTGATCTCTCTCTCTCTCTCTCCCCCCCCTTCCCTCTCTAAAAAATAAATAAATAAATAAATAAATAAATAAATAAATAAATAAATAAATAAATAAAAATGGGCAAAAGGCTTGAATACCCATCTCTCCAAAGAAAACACACAAAGGGCCAATAAGCACAAGAAATGCTGCTCAAAATCACGCTTCTCGGGGAAACGTAAATCAGACCACAAAGAAATAGCGCTTCGCACCCCCGAGGAGGGCTGCTACCGGGAAACGGAGAACAGGAAGCGCCGGTGAGGGTGTGCGACCACGGGAACCGCGCCTTGAGGCGGATGGGTCCTGAACGTGAAGGACCAGCCTCGGGCTTGGCCCCTGGTAAGTGCCGTTACAGGGCGGCAGTGCGGGGGGTGGGGTGGGGGGGGTGATTTCTGTGATGAGGATGACACGATGACACGCTTCATAACTGTTCTTAGGTGATGAAACAGCTCGGTGATTATCTTTGCACTGGTACTTACCCCCCAGGTGGACAGGTGCCCCAAGGCTTACTCTGTGCCCAGAGGGGCCCAGCCCGCAGAGTGCACATGCGCCTGCCTCAAGCACAGCTGCCTCTGCTCTCCCCCCACCCCAGCTTCCAGAGACCCTAATTGGCCTCCAGAGGGGCAGCAGATCTCATTGAAGGGCCCTATAATTAATCCCTAGGAATCTGGGTCCCCACTTTCTCTGCTCATTGCACTCCAATTCCCCGGTTACATGTTCCAGACAAGGAAGGAACTTTGCAGACTCCCCAAGGAAAGAGAGGCCTTGGGAGGGTCTCGTGCGTGGTCTGCGCCAGCTGTCATAATGAGGCCCCATCAAGGCAGACCCAAGGCAGAACCTGCCTCATCAAGGCAGACCCAGAACTTGAAAAGCGAATGCTAGGCCCCTCCCCAGCACCCATTCTGGCTGCACGCCCGCACGTGCCTTCGCCCCACGTCATAGACACCTGTGTTCTCACCTGGCCTCCCCGGGGGCAGCCAATCTGAGCATCTCTGTTCATACAGCTCTTCCCAGAGCACAGTTCTGGACCGACAGTCACTGTCACTGCAGGGTGTCACCACTGGAGGTCCTGTCCTCACAAGAGCTATTTCTGCTTATCCTTCAAGGTCCAGAGCAAACACTCCTCTGTGAAGTGTCAGCCGAGTGCCAGACAGGCCCACCTCGTCTTCCCTGGGGTGCCCGTTGTTTCTGGCTCCCAGCAGAGCTCACAGCACTGGGGGCCCTGGAGCAGAGTGGCTGTTCACATACCATTCACTCTGGCCAGAACCAGATCCACAGTGAGTGGGAGCTGGGTCTGAGGCAGAGGAGGCCTCAGTCTCGGTTCTTCCCTGCTATTGTCTTTACCCCAGAGTAGACGTCTGCACTGTGCTCATAGCTGTTATTTATCTGTAGTCAAATAACATTAGAAAACAAGACATAAAGGTTTACTTACTGCAGAATTCCTCAGAGCCTTTACTATGTACCTGTCCACTGTGAATCTCCAGCAAGGTTATAGGATGTGACAGTCCCACACTTTTTTTGACAACAGATCTTTTTGACCCATGAGCATCTTATTGGGCCGGTGTCCTGTACATTCACGCTGGAAAATGCTGACCTAGGCCACACTTCACATGTACTCAGGACAACTGGGGGGAATCATTTTAGAGCTTTGCCTTATATCACAGGCATAAGCAAACCCTAAGTGAGTTAAAGAATTAAATGTGAAAATGAAATGATAAAAACTAAAGGAAGTGTAAGCGTGGACTGTGGGCACCCCGCCTGGCACTGAGTCTCGCCCACAGTGCTCTCATCACTTGTGGAACGAACACAGGGTGGCGGTGACGGTGTCGCAGACAGACGTGCTACGTAGGGAACACTTGGTCTTGCATCTGGAGTAGGCTGCTGCAGCCGTCAGACTGACGAGGCTCCTTTCTAGCCAGACTCTCCCTATGGAATTACATCTAGGAAACTAATAATGCACACTTGGAAAAGCTCCCTACTGATGTCACTTAACTCAACCAGTAGGCCTGCATAGAATGGCCTTTCATTCAAAGCAGTGGCTTCAGCCCCAAGGCAGCGGCACCCTGGAAGGTGGAGAGGGACCCAGGGAGCACCCCTCAGGCCTTGCCCTAGCAGCCAGCTTTGAGAAAACCCGGGCCTGGTGTCAGCTGAAGAGAGGGCAGGGAAGGGGGTGGGAGGACAGCTTGAGCAAAGGCGTGGAGGAGGGAAGTGAGGAGGCCAGCCTGAAAGTGTGGACAGTTGGGGGCAGAAAAGCAAGACAGGGCCAGGTCATGCAGGACCTTAAATACCAATCTAAGGAGCATGAGAGAGGACAGCGAGTCGCTGAGGAAGGGTTTGGCACAGCAAAGGGGCAACAGGGGCAGACACATGCTTTAGGAAGGTCGCTCTGACTAGAGTATGGAGAGGGGTGAGTGGAGGCCATGTGACCAGCAAAGAGGCTACCAGCCTGGTCCGGGAGGAGAGAGGAGTACCGAGGTAAGGCATGGCCATCCTGCAGGGAAGGAATGGGTTAGGGGGACACTGAGAAGGAGAGACAACAGAACTCAGTCACTGACTGGTCCATAGGGATGCTAATTGTCTCACAGATCCCATGGAGAAATCTTACAGACGTGGACACCGAGACCTGGAGATGGCCCTGTTCAAAGTCACACAGCAAGGCAATGGCGAGACCAGTGCAGACCCAGGCATCCCGGCCCCCAGTCCCAGCCCCAGCCCCTTTCCCCACAGTGGTGCAGACAGCAGCAGGACCACACAGGGTTCACAGAGCCCTGAACGCCAAGCACGGGCATTTGGACCATTCCTATGAGCAACTGGGAGCCATGGCAGGCTCTTGTTATTGGGCAGCCTTTCTTATTCCTCTGCCTTCCCCCAACAGGAGCCTTGCAGTGCTATTGCTAAAACGCACAGCCTGCCTGCGTGTAGGTCAACCCAACTCCCTCAGTCTCCGCATAGAAGAAAGAGTCATTCTTTCCTCTTTACAAGGAGAAAGCACAAAGCTCAAAGAGGTAAAGAAATTCACCTAAAGCCACACAGCAAGTTAGTAGTCCAGATTTCCCCAAATCCCAATACAGCTCTCCCATAACCTAGTTTAAAAAAAAAAAAAAAAAACAGCAGAAACCTGACATTATGAGCTTGGAGAAGGAAGTGTCTGGCTCAAGGACATCACAAGTGGGTGGCGGAAGCAGGGCCTCAGGTCTGGGTCAGCCCCCACGGCCAGTGCACAGCTGGCTAGCTGCCGCCCCTCCTCTAGCCTGTCCTCCCCGACTGCAGTCCTGTGAAGCAGGCTGTGTCCTGACTCCCTCCCTCACAGTCATCGTGTCCCCATCTGTCTTGCCGGTGGCCAGTGCTGGGACATCTCCAGGCTGCCTTCAATTATGAGCCAATAAATATGAGATGTGCTGGGCCACGAGTGGTCCCACCCCCACCGCACCCCTGCCAGCCTTTGCACCAAGGAAGATTGGATTTTGTGTCGTTCATTTTTTATCTCTAGTCCATGTCGGGTGGGAAGATACAGGACGTGGGCAGTGCATAATTTTATCCTTCCTCCTCTTATCAGGCACAGCCCTGAGATGAGGCATGTGATGTCCTCAGGTCGCCTGCTGCCCCCAGGCGGAGAGGTCCTCCACCCTGAGCCACCAGCCCTGGGCTGCTCCTCTCCGCCGGGAGGAAAGAGTCCTGGGCAGGAAGACAAGGGACCTGGATTCAAGCCTTGGCCCTGCTGCTCACTCACCGTGTGACCACGGGCAAGTGTCTGGGGACATTCTGTGAGGCCCTTCCCTGCGCCAAGCCCTGCGCAGCCAGGCAGGGGCCTCAGAGAGGAACCCGTCCTGCTCCTGCTGTCCAGGAGCTGGTGGCCAACCCCAGACAAACACATCCCAAGGAGGCAGGGGTGGCAGCCGGTGGTCTTGGGCATGAAGGGTGAGGATTTTCCGTCTTTCGTTTTTAAACTGATTTGATAGAGGGAGGGAGGGAAACAAAGCATCAATATGAGAAAAAAACATCAATAGGTTGCCTCCCATACATGCTCCAACCGGGGATCGAACCCATAACTTCTGATGCCCAGGAGGCCCCTTCAACAAACTGAGCCACCCAGCCAGGGTGAAGGGTGAGAATTTGTCAGGTAGTGTGTGAGGAAATGAAGGGAAAGGAAACACTCTGGCAGAGGAGAGGGAGTTACTTGAATAAAACATGGCAGAAGGCAGTGAGCGACAGTTGCTTAGAGACCTCAGAGAGTGGCGTGGGTGGATGGAGTGGGGGAGAGATGAGTTTTAAGCAGGTCAGTGTCATTATCATATTTACATTGAAAAAAACTCTCTTCAACTACTGTCTGACAAGCAGGTTTGGGGTCAGTGATGGAGAATGAAGGCAGGGGGTTCAGTGAGAAGACTGATGCAGTGGTCCCAGAGAGAGAGGACGACGGCCTAGGTTAGAGCAGTCACGGGGAATCCAGCAATAATAATAATCATTATCAACATCATGATGAAGGCTATTACTGTTACTGTTACTGAGGCACAGTGGCAGGTGTCTACGTCGCTGCTCCTAACCCTCACAGCCACTTTTCAAAGTGGTTATTATCCCCACTTTGTAGATGAAGAAACTAAGCCCCAGGTGAATTGAAAGAGTCACCAGAAGTCATGTAGGCGGTAAGTGGCAGGGGCAGGATTTCGAGCCAAGTCTGCCTAACCCTAAAGCTGTATTCTTTCTACTGTGTTCTTCTTCCTAGAAAGGGAGGCACAGTTTCCAGAGAGTCTAAGAGAGCATGGGATCCATCTGATTTCTGCTATTGTTTGGATGCAGAAAGCAAAGGACAGAGAGGATTCAAGGAAGCCACGCAGGCTTCTGGCCAGGGAGGCTGGGTGGAGAGGGCGCGCAGGAGGAGGAACGGGTTCGGGAGCAGCAGATGGATCGCTGAATCTGTGTGTGGAGCCAAGACCTCACCTGGAGACAGAGATTCGGAAATCATCGACAAACAGGTAGTCACCATTGCGTGAGTGAATTAGGTCAACTAAGGGAGTGTGCACAGTGAACGGGAGGTTGAGGCTGGAACTTCAGAGAATTCCAACCCTCAGAGGATGCACAGCAGGAGGACAGATAGGGATTAGAGTGATGCAGTGTGGTGTCAGCTCAGGAGGAATGGAACTGCTTCAGGAAGGTCAGAGCAAGTGGTCCCTGATGCTGCCAAGTGGTCAGTAACATGAAAGTTAAAAACTGGATTTAGGGACCAGCAGGCAGCCGTGCAGCAAGTGCTCCATGAAGGTTCTACTGAGAACCCTGGCAAAGTAGTCTTCAAGGACACAGTGTAGCCAAATAGTTGGAGGGGCCTACACATACCCTACCCATGGCCCAGAATGATCTCTCTGCACTAGGCCTTGGGCAGGGAAGGGGTGTCTTTTGATCCTGGCACACTAGTGACTCCTACCCAACTCTTTCAGAAATCCCAGACCAGGAGAGGACAGTAGCCGTGTTAGGAAGAGAGACAGAGATGTGAAGGAAAGAAAACAAAAAAGATTGTAGGAGGAAGAGAAAAAGGCTGAGAAATGCATAAAGACAGGGAGGTATGGTAACTGAGAAACCACAAAGGAAAAATAAGGGAGACTTCATTTTGGTACCATTTTCTAATAATTATAGTTACTAAGAAAGAAGCCACAATCCAGCATGGCTGAATGTTAAATAAGTGAAGAAAAGTAAGAACCACATGAACCCAAGGAAACAGAACAGTGCAAGGGTCAGCTCTGCTTTTAAAGACTCTTGGGCTGTTGCCTTTGTGCTCGAATGACACATTGGCTGGGTATAATATTAGAGTGCACAGGAGCGGAAGAGCAAAACTTGAGCTGGAAGGAGAAGACTGGACTTCGGTGTCATCATCAAGTGGGTATTGCCAAAGTACTCACTGTGTGTCTTTGCAACTCTTTGTAATCTTGATGAAAAATTTGTCTAGAGCTATAATGTGTTTTATACTTTACACAGCTGATTTCACGTTTGATTGATAGTTTTTTTAGACTGCTGATGGGCATACAGTTTTTTTTCCTCTGGAAAGGCAGGGGCACAATTTCCATACACTTAGCATGGAGTTTAGGAGGAATGGGGAGAGTGGAAACCAGTGTGAAGAGGGGTGGGGAGGTATAGAGAACATGTAGAAAAACCCAAGAAAAATGAGCTGTGCTGTGGTAGTGAGGAAAGAGGGGTAGCTGTAGAGTTACATGGGATATAGGACATTTCTGAAATGAGAAAGTCATAAATATGTTCAGTGCTAAGGAGCCAGTGGAGAGAGAGCTTAAAGAGGGGAGACCATGACTGGTAGAATCAGTTCCTGGAGAAAGCAGGCAGAAAATGGGCTCCAGGACACTGAACTAGAGTGGGGGCAGCTTCTCGGCCACTCTACTACATAGCATCATAAGAGCTTGGGGTCTATAGTGAGATGGTCTGGCTGTGAAACCTGGCTCCATCAGGGTGGCCTGGCTTTGGTCAAAGCACCTAACCTAAGGCTGAGGCGTCAGTTCCTCATTTCCAAAATGGGGTAACTGACGGCTCCTGTCCCATAGAATCATTATACAGATCTAATGGGTTGACACATGTAAAGTGTTTAGAACAGTGCACGGCACATATAAGTGCTTGATAAAAATTAGCTGTTAGTGGTGAACAAAAATTAGCTGTTGGTGAACTCATCTTGTAAAGCAAGAGAGAAGGGGAAACATTGGAGGGCCTGTGGAAACTCCACTGGGAAGGGAGGAATGCTGACAGCTCACACCAACAGCTTTGCTCTTGAGCCAAGTTTGGAGCTCGAGCTGGGCTCACCTCTCTTTACCATGTGAAGCCTCAGTTCTTTCATCTGGACAAAGCTCCATCTGGAGGGGGCTGTGAAAACAAGGCTCAATGAATGGGAGCTACTTACAATTATCACTTCCTTCCCAGTGACATAGACCTTGACAGGAGATCTCCTGAGAGGGACAGCAGAGCTGGGGTTTGGAGCTTTAAGTGCAAGAAGGTTTTCCCTGACCTGTATGGTTCAGTGGGTTAGGTGTTGTCCCATAAAATGAAAGGTCACCGGTTCAACTCCTAGTCAGTCCTAATTCAGTCCCCTGGGACTTGCATGATCAGTCCCAGTCGGGGCACAGATGAGAGGCAACCAGTGTTTCTCACATCGATATTTCCCTCCCCCTCTTTCTCCCTCCCTTCCCCTTTCTCTAAAAATAAATAAATAAAATCTTTTTTTAAAAAGTGCAAGAAGGCTTGCTGGGGTGCTGGGTGCTGCAGATGGCCTGGTGGGACAACCTCCAGGCTGCCTAGAGAGGAAGAGAGGCCAAGAAAAGTTTCAGAGGTGAGGGGATCCAAGGCTGGAGGCCTTCATGAAGGTGCAGACAAGAGGAAGGGGCCAGGAGAAAGGTCTCTGGTGTGAGAGGAGGACTGCTGAGTTTCATTCAGGCAAACATTTTTTTTTTTTTAAATTTAGACACCTAGTTTATTTTTTGGTAAATACATGCATAAAATAACAATCACAATCTATTTAACTAGGCAACTAAAATCTACTATTTCCAAGTTTAATACTTCTTTTTTTAAAGCATTTCGAAGTCAAATATTGTTTATTTATTAATTTATTTTTAGAGAGGGAAGGGAGGGAGAAAGAGAGAGAAAAACATCAATGTGTGGTTGCTGGGGGCCATGGCCTGCAACCCAAGCATGTGCCCTGACTGGGAATTGAACCTGTGATGCTTTGGTTCGCAGCCCACACTCAATACACTGGGCTACGCCAGCCAGGGCCACCATTCAGGCAAACTTTCCATGTACAGCGCTTTACGTGCAAGAAGTCATCCAGCCCTGCCCCACCCCCATCTGGCATGAGGTATGTCAGCAAGCCCAGGGGCCAGTCCCTCCCACAGATTTATAAGGGCCTTGTGACCTCCTCATCAGGTGTAGACCACGAAAGATTCAATAACGTCTCACAAGGCTGCGCAGGACAAACGAGCTGGGCCAATCAGAGTCCTTCTGTCATGCATATGAATTGGGTAGGTTGAGCACCTGGTAGTAAGAAGTGAGAACTGCAAGGTGGCCCAGCGGGAGGAACCATGGAGTTGAGTTGTAGCCATAAGAGGTCATGTGTAAACAAAAGCTGTGGGAGCACAGGGCCTCTGAGGAAGGAGAAGCTGCAAGACAGAGAGGAGAGGAGAGGAATCAGCCAGTGAGGAGAAGGAGCTAAGCAGACAGCGACAGAGACCCTCTGACAAAGAGGCGGGGAGAGGCGCCGGCTCCCAAGTAGCCTTGGTTCTTCTCAAGGTTTCCGTCCAGTCCCAGTCCCCAGAGTTGGCTCCTTCCCTCACTCCCCTTTGTCTAAACGGACTCAAGTGACTTTTTGCAACTAAAGAAATCCCCATTTTTACTTGCAAATAAAGTAAATCCCACTTTGCAAATGAGAAAACTAAGGCTGGGACAGGAAATGAGTTGTGAAGTCACACACAGCTAAGAGCTAGAATTAGAACCCAAGAGCCTTCTTTCTTCAGAGCCCACTCCTACCCCTTCCTTAGCCCCATCACCCAGGCCCCTTCTCTTCATCCCCAGCTCTTACCCTCAGACCCTGTCACCCCTGAAAGAGGGGGGTGACAAACCCCTTGAAACCCAGCCAGAGTTCTGCCAAGTACAAGAGGCCAGCAAGCAGCCCTCCTAGTCAGCAGGGTGGCTGGACTCAGGGATGATTTATTCTGCAAATCCGCCTCCCCTCAGGGCATCTTCCTGAGATCCTCCTGACACCCTTTTGGGTTTCCTCATTCCACTGGGGACACTGCTATTCACACAAAAAGTGCCCACAGGGGCTGATCACCACAATTTAGGGTTCTGGGGAGGAGGCGAAGGGCTTGCAGGACCCGGGCAGGGGGACAGAGCCAGACCTGAGCAGTGGGGGTGAAAATAAGTTTCCCCGGAGTGGGTTCCAGGTCTGCAAGGGCCTGACCATCTCCTTGGATGCTCGTTGCTTCCTGGTAAAGTCAGCACCACCATCCCCATTTGAAAGCTTGGAAAACTGAGGTTTGGAGATATTAAGTCACCTTCCTAAGGCTACAAGCCAGCAAGAGACAAAGCTGGGACTTCCTCTCTGGACTCGGAACTCCACGTCCACGTCCAGCACTCCCCCGCCCCTCTGCTGTAGCTGCCCATCTTTCCCAGGAACCCTCGGCACTCAGAGAAGAGCTCCCTCCCAACTCTGCTGTGGAACAGCCTGGCCCTGGGCCAGTCGCCTTCCTCTCTGGGTCTCAACTCGAGTGGGGAGGGGTCCATTGATTTCTGAGGTCTGCCCCCTGCTCTCCGATGGGTGACAGTCTCCACTGCCCTCATCAACCAGGCCACTCCCTCTCCTCCCGCACAATTCATCTCCAGCCAACAGCCCAGCTGCGGTGCTTTCACCATCCAATTACCGGAGCTGCTGGCGCAATAAATCTTGGCCACACGAGTGCAGCCGAATCTGGATCTATTTTCACGGCCATTACTGTGCATAGGACATTGGGACTCAGGTCTTTGCCTTTTTGATGTGGATTGTTGCCCTCCGTCCCCCATCTTCCTGCCTTCTGTCATTTCTCACTGGTAGCCTCTCCACACCCCCTCTCCCATCCCCCCACTCTACCCTTCCTCCTCCCTTCCCCTCTCCTTTCCGGAGGCAGTGGGCCAAGGTCAGAAGACTCCGTGGGACCTTGGCCAAGTCAATTCACCTCTCTGAGTTTCTGTTTCTTCTCCTAAAATGAGAATAACATTACTCACCTCATGGGGTTTTGCAAAACTTAGATAAGTTTTACACCTCACCAGTGGTACACAGGATGTTTGTTGGTGGTCTCTGCTATTTTTTAAATAACTACATATTTATTTTAATGTGTATTAGGAAAAATATAACTAAGATATTAAACCGCTGATTTCATGAGTATTATTACCTAACAGACAACATATTTTGATACATGCATAATTTGTCTACATTAAAGAAAAATATGAAGAATGCAGCATGGATTTAGAAAAAATCATGGAAAAGGAATGAGACTGAGAAAAGCTCGGAAACCTTGAAATAATGGCCATGTGGTACTTATCCTAATACATATTTGTTGTGGTCTCCACCCTCCTTCCTGTGGAGGGCAGTGTGGGGAGCTATGGAGGGAGGGGAGCCCTTTCTGCCCTGACAGGTAACCGGATCTAATCTGGGTGTTGGGGTCACCTCAGGGAGCTTCGTTCATGTGAGAAGCCTTCCCCAATGCCTGCTCATGCAGGCCCTCTGATGAATGCTGGGGACATGGAGCTCAAATGGCAGGTCTCTGTCCCATTGAGAGGCCCCCAGTCTCCCTCATTTCTGAATTGAACCCTTTCAGGGTCCACCAAGGTCGCCATCATGACCTGTACTTGACAGGAGGTGCAGCAGGACTTTCACGGAGGCTTCTGATTTGTGGGATGGCAGTGAAGCCCCCAAGCTGAGGACAAGAGGCTCTAAGACCACACTCTCAAGACACACAAAGGAGACCTCACTTGCATGTAAGCACACGCACCGAAGACTCGTGTGGGAAAGGGGAGACGTCAGCCACAGCCTTGCGAGGAGTGCCCTGTTCACACTGGGAAGGCATTGCCATGGTGGAGAGTGGAGAGACTGCCAGGGCTCCTCACAGACACTGGGCGTGCCAGCCAGGAGCCCCTCACCCCTCGTCCGGGCAGAAAGCTTGCTGAGCTGGGAGCCTGCAGGCTTGCCCCAGGACTGTCACTGAGCAGCACAGAGCCCGGGGCTGTTTCCGGGAGAGCTAGCCAGTGGCAGGACTCCCACCAGCAGTGTGGGGGTGTCCATTTCTTCCAGGGTCAATGAAAGGAGCTTGGTGAGGTGTTCCAGGGAGAATTCAGAGGACCCGCTCCCAGTTTTTCCGGGGTGCGGGCAGGCATACAAGAAGATCACAGCAGTTCCCATGTTCCACACAAAGGACACACAGGAAAACAAACACAAAGGAAAACCCGCTGCTGCCGCCTCTGAGAGGGCCTTGTCCACAGAGGGGGCAGAGGGAAAAGAACATTATGCCGAGAAAATCACGCCCATCACCACTCCGCTAACCGGCAGTCCGCAACGCAGGTCCACCAGTCTCAAGTAGAACCAGCCTGAAACAGATCACGTGCTCGTGCACACTACAGCACTCTCCCCTCCGGAGAGCCATGGCCCCTGCTGACATCAGGTTCTCCTTGGGGACAAAGGAATTAATAAGTGATGCCTCAGGCCGTATTGAAAGACTGACAGAGGTTGCTGCTCTGTCACCCACTCCAGGCACTGCTGTTTAAGCCTCCACGTTGTCTGTGGCAGGATGGGAGTTGGGGGAGATTGCCACCTGGTGGTCAATGTTGGCAGTGCCATGGAGCCACAGGCAGAAACCCTGGACTAGGAGCCCTCGGGCTCAAAGCCAGGCCTGACTTCAATTCAATGAACTTGGGCAAGTCACTGCCACTCTCTGAGCCTCACTTTTCTCATCTCAGATGTGGGACACTTATGCTGGCTGCTCAGAGCCATAGTGAGCGCAAACTAAACTGCACTGAGGTTCCTGTCTTGGGCAGGCCCTCTGAGTTCCAGCAGGCCTGACAGCAAGCATCAGCCCAGGAGACAAAGGGGCGGGAGGCACTCAAGGATCCCAGCACCTCAGCCTTCTCTCACTGGCCCCATCCAGGATTGTCCTTCTGTGTGCGGAAAACTGTTCTTAACCCGCGCACCCGGACAGCTCCTGGGTTCCAGAAGTTCAGAAAACTGAAATGCCGACTCCAGAGGGTCTCTCAATCACCTGACTGAGAGACCAGGTTCCAGCTTTGGTCCACCCCTAGGTTGCTGTGTGACCTTCAGCAAGGCACCCGGTCAACGTCTAAGGCTCTCCTTCCTCTCATGTATGAAGCAGGTGACCTCTGCTGTCCTGGGGGAGCAGTGAGGAGTGAACTGGCAACCCTGACAAGGCACGGTGCAGCCCACCACCTCTGGCGCCAGGCCCCTCCTCAGGGAGACAGAGGACAGTCTCACCCTGCTCTGTCCCATTGCATCACAGAAACACACTCTGCACCTTCATGGTGCTGTGCCCACTTTACAGAGAACAAACGCAAGCTCAAGTTCAATACTTTTCTTAAGGTCTCACTCAACTGTTTTGTTTTGTGTTGTGTTGTTTTGTTTCTTAACTTAGGAAGGAAGAAGGGAGGTAAGGGAGGACGGGCTAAAAAGGAAAGCATTAGCATCTAATTAGGACTAAGGCTCTTTACCTCTGCTCCAAGCTGCCTCTTGATTCCCAGTATAACCCCAATCTCCTATCATTTTTGCTCTATTCAATGAATCACATTCTCCTAAATGTCACATAAGTGTTACTCACCCTACTTCTCAGCGTTCAAAGGGACCCACAAGCCAGAGGTCACATTGTCAAGTACAAAGTCCTCTTTTTTCTTTTTTTGAAGTTTAACAGGGATCTGAGGTTTTTTCTCATTATTTTTTATTGTTGTTCAACTACAGTTGTCCCCATTTTCCCCCCACCACTTTCCCCTGCCCCACCCACCTCCCACCCTCAATCCTACCACCCCCATTGGCTTCATCCATGGGCCCTTTATACATGTTCCTTGACCACCCTTCTCTTTCTTTCCTCCATTATGCCCCTCCCCAAAGGCCTCTTTTGAGAGTGGTCTATAGTGCCCCCATTTAGATGCAAGGCAGACATAACCCAGGCTGATGTCAACCTTGCCACGTCAAATGAAATGAGGAGGAGGACCCGCCCTTGGCCCCAAGACCTCCCAAAGGAGCCAGGCACAGGGCCCCCAACCAGAGCTTAGCCTCCCCCTCAGACACCCAAACCCAGGCTTTCCCATGGTTACCCTGTACTGATTAGAAGAAGGTGCACCTTCTGGGCAGTCACAGCCTTATACATGCATGGCTTGGGGAGCTCCATGTGGCTGCATTTCAGGTCCCTTGGCCCTTGGCCAGGCACTTTTGTATGGTAACCTAGACAGCAGCCCTCCCTAAACACATCACCCACCTGAGCTCCTGAATGCGGAACCCACTGCCACTAGCTGGCGGATCAGCCTCAGCTCCTCAAGAAATATAAGCGTATTTGCAGCTGCAGATCCTGGTCAGGCTCCACTGGGCTCAGGAAGGTCTGATGAGGATCTGCCCCACCCCACTTTTGCAGCTCTGAAGCACTGGGATGCTCACCATCAGCCTGGGAAGCAAGTATGAAGCCCTACCCCCAAGCCCTGCCCCTACCCTCCTGAGAGTTACTCTCCTGCAGGGGGGAATCTGCCCTTGAGGGGTTGAAGGTAGGTGGCACACCAGACTCTGACCTCACTTTAAGATTCAACTTCCCCTCCAGGTCTCTCACTAATCCCTGCTGCCACCACCATGATGGCCTTTGGGGGCCCCGCTCCTCACTGCCCGGGCTCCACCGGGCTTTGGTGGGCTCCAGGTCAAGCGTGCACACCCAGCCATCCCCCAAGGCTGACAGACAGCACAGGACACCAGGCAGTGCTCAGGCCAGGCCTTCGGACAGGTTTTTGAGGAACAACACACAACACAACTGGACCACTGGAAGGGCAAAAAAGGTGTCCTCAGCTCAACCTTGGGTCCAGGGTTCACTTGAACTCAAGGGATCATCCTTTGCGTCACTTAGATGCCATGAAGTCTCAAACTAAAGAAGTCAGGTCAGGGAAAAGCAGGAGTATCCTATTGCCCCCAAGCCCCACCTTCAAGTTCCCAATTTTGG
This sequence comes from Tonatia bakeri, assembly GCA_004024845.1. NCBI lineage: Eukaryota > Metazoa > Chordata > Mammalia > Chiroptera > Phyllostomidae > Tonatia > Tonatia bakeri. The sequence continues at coordinate 57,096 of PVIA01005954.1, read as the reverse complement.
AGGATCTCTGCTTCTCCAAGTGATTGAAACTGGAATGGCCATCAATTAATTCAACAAATACAGGGTGGGGCAAAAGTAGGTTTACAGTTGTTCGTAATGGGTACCATGCAGCCCCTCTTGCTCCCTGAACCTCACATTTAACTGTCAAGCCCATGGGCTTCAGCACTCTCTGGCTTGGTAACTGGCACATGCAGCTCACACTCTGGGATGACCCTCACTCTCCCCTTAGCAGGTGTAAAAAGCCCCTCTTTACAGAGCTGAGTCTCATGTCCTCTTTGTCCACTGCCTACCAGTCCTTGGCTGAGCCCAGGAGTCTTGCAAACCTGCCCTACAGATGGAAGGGCATCCTATGCCCACAGGCCCAGGTCTGCATGCAAGCTGTGGGGTCACCTTTAACCTCTATGAGATTTGGCAAGAATATCAGTAGGAAACTCAGGCAATTACCATGCCATGAGAAAGCCATGAGTTTCTGTCTAGGAAGATACAGCTGACTGGCAGACTAGAGAACCAAGTTAGACACCTATTTGGGTATGGAAACTTGGTCCCACATGGACACTAGAAGTCTATGCTCTACCTGTCCCATGGGCTGGCACGAGCCTGAGTCATCGGTGAGGTACTGGAGGGAGAGGTAGGTACGGCGACACAGTGCCTCTCAAAGAGCCGCCCATGGACCTGCACAGAGGTGTTACTTGCGAGCCTGTTAGAAATGCAAATTCTCAGGCCCCACCCAGACCTACTGGAGTGGATTCTTGGGGAGGGAAGCAGGAACCTATTTGTTTTAACCTCTTCAGGTGATGCATATTGACACGTAAGCTTGAAACACACTGCTAACACACTGACTTTGTGACAGGCCGATGTGAGTACTGCAGGGAAAAAACATAACAATTATGGCAGCTCCCGTTTTTGAATTCTATTATGTGCTAGACACTTTTATCTAAGGTTAAATACGTTATCTCATACAATGTTCACAACAGCCCCAGGAGATACTTTTATTTCCCTAGTTTTTACAGATGAAGAAGTTATAAATAAGGTACCTGCCCAAGTTATTTAACCTTTCCAAGGTTCAGTTTCCTTGTCTGTAGGTTGGAGACAATAATGTCTTGCTTCCCTGGTGGTTGTGAGGCATGGAGATCAACCACATGGCATGACGTCAGCCCTGGCCACTGGGTGCAGCTCCAGAAATGGGTCCCATGGGGAAAGGCAGAGGCAGCACTGCTAGCTCCAACCTGTGGCTAGTTCAGAGACCTGACAGCACCTACAGACCCTGACCTTCTCACCTAGCACTAAGGATGCAAGGGGAGTGACAGTATGTCAGCTTCACATACTGTCACATTCTATGTTTACCCCGCAAGGGGATCCATGCTCTCACTCCTGATTCTATTCCTAGTTGATGACAACAAAATCTACATTTAGAATAACTCTGGGTCTCAAAGGCGATGCTCTGAAGGCTGGGGTACTGGAAAGTAATCTCCAGCTAGGTCTGGGCTTCCAAGAAAGAGAAACTATCTCTGTTGGATGAAATAGAAGGGGAAGATCTTTGCTTTGAGAGGCCACCCAGTACAGCTGAAAGACATGTCACTACAGAGATCATGACCAGCCTCTCTCCAGCTGCTGAATGCCCACCACGTACCAGGGACTTAAGAGGCACTAACTTTGCCTCATGTCAGTCTGTAAGGTATCACCCCCCAGTTCTGACTCTTGGTTGACATATGGCAAAAATCTAGGTTTGGAATCAGATCTAACTTAATCACTTACAGTTAGGTGTGTGACATTGGGAACATGTCATGTAAGCTTGTTGAGTCTCAAACTTCCTATCTCTAAAATGAGTTGTTGAATTAAATAAAAGTACACATAACTCAAAACACATAGTAGGTACTTTAAAATGTTACTCCCCTTGCATCCTTCTTTCCTATACTGTGCTATGCGTGGCTTAATGGGGGACACAGAACAAAGATGACTACGACCAAGTCCCTTCGTACTTGGGGCTAAGATTTCCCTCTTTTATACCCAAGCTGGGTCATTCCTCATAGTAAGGAAGCAAAAGGTCAGGGGCAGAGTCAGAGGCTGAGCAAAATCATAAGGCCTGCCGTTTGCTAAGGCTGTGATGGAGGTGAGGCAAGGCAGCTGTACAGACTTGGCGTGCCCTCCCCAGTGGGCCCTGCCTTCCTCCTCTATCCATCACCCTCATTTTCAGCATTCAGCTGTCACACGTTGCCAGTACTGAATACTGAATGGAGATCAGTGGGTGAAAGATAATTTATCTGCTGTTTGCACTGCACTGAACTGTTTTCTAACCCCTTTTGAGGACTTGCTAGTTCATCAGATCCACCCCACTCCCTGGTGAGTGGCAGGGCAAGGATCACGCGCCTGCTATTGTTGAACAAGTGAGTTTCCACAGAGGGCTGGTGACAGGCACAAAGTCCCCCAGCACATCAGTGGCAAGCTCTCGGGCGACGACCCTGGATTGCTGACTCTTCCAAGTCCAGTCCTTTCTCCATTTCATCCCAATGTCTCTCCTGTCAGTGTACCCTCTAATACTACTGATCGACTTTAGTAGACTGAATTAAAAATTAATTTCTGAACCAAAGCATCGCATGTTCGATTCCCAGTCAGGGCACATGCCTGGGTTGTAGGCCATGGCCCTCAGCAACCGCACATTGATGTTTCTCTCTCTCTCTTTCTCCCTCCCTTCCCTCTCTAAAAATAAATAAATAAAATTTAAAAAAAAATTAATTTCTGATGGCTATAGTGCTGCTCCACATTGTGACTAAGAGATTGTAGTATTAATCAGATTTTCTGTAAAAATGTGTATCTTTTGGTTTCAAGCTATATACATCCAACCCAAACCTGCTTAAGAAATAAAAATTTAACAAAGGTTGGTGTTAATAGGTTCCCGTAACAGGGAACCCCAGTGGCCAGTGTAAGGGCTGTTGCCGCCGGCTCCTTGCTTCAGGGCTCTACATGCGCAGGCCTTGGCCGAGGAGGGATGTGGCTGCCTTTGGTTCCAGGCCTCCAACCTCTCAGTTTAACGCTCCCGTGGAAAGAGCACTTGTCTGAAATGGTGTTGTTTTCCTTTGGATCTGCTACTTCTAAATCCCTGTAAGGGCAGAGTAGAAAACCTGGTAAAGTCACTAAAACTCCAAAGGGGTTTAAAAGTCAGAAGTCCCAAAAAGTGCAATGATGAGGAACCGTCAAATCCATGGCATCCACCTTTTTGTGCTCCATTTTGGCAACAGGCTGTGTTTTATAGTCACTGGTTTTATCTACTATGTAGGGTATTTGGACTGTTCAAAAAAGTTAGCTATACTAAATTTGTAACTGGTATATATGTTTAAAGCAGTTTAATCAAATATTATTGTTTAAATATCTAAGCACTAAAATTCACATGTAATGCATATTCCCCTCAAACCCAGATCCCTCAGACATTAAGCAATCTAACAAAACACTCGAAAATAAAATAGATCATTGGATTTTTTAATTATATAATTATTGCAAAACTATTTTTAGAGGTCAATTAGCTCTCTAAACTTCATTTGTTCTTTCATCATTATATGACTCCGTGTTACAACAAATTTCCATTTGAAACTTTTTCAAGTCAATTTGTTTTTTAAAAAATAAAAAAAAGCAGACCGACCTACCAGAACTGGAGGAGTCACGTGGAGACATTTGGTGGAACCAACAGTGCCATAAGCATCTCAAGGGAACAAAGAGAAAAGTCAAGCAATCTCCCCACTTCATTGACATAAATATTTGTGGTCACTCCAACTGCAACATAAGAGTAATCTCAAGGCATTCCGAAAAAAGAACCAAGGCATGCAGTGACAAGCACTGGGACAGGGGTGAGAGGGGGACTCTGCACCCCGGAGCCTCCGCTTGACAGCTGTGTGATGTGCAATCGAACCTGCAGTGGTCACCTCTGCCCTGCTTCCCTCAACAGGTAACTACGCTCAAGTAACAATGTGTAAAAGTGCAAAGGATTATTCTAATTGTTGTTCAAATAGTTTTCTGCCTTTTTACCCCCATACCAGTCCACGCACCCCCCCGCCCTCCCCACCTCCCTCCTGTTTCCACTCCCTGCCCTTGTTATTGTCCATGTGTCCTTCATACTTGTTCCTGCAAACCCTTCCCCTTTTCTCCTGAAATTCCCTCCTCTCTCCCCTCTGGTCACTGTCAGCCCCTTCTGTATTTCAGTGTCTTTGGTTATATTTTGCTTGTTTGTTTGTTTTGTTGATTAGGTTCCTGTTAAAGGTGAGTTCATATGGTATTTGTCTTTCACCGCCTGGCTTATTTCGCTTAGCATAATGCTTTCCAGTTCAACCCATGCTGTTGCAAAGGGTAGGAGTTCCTTCTTTCTTTCTGCAAAAGATTATTATTAATAATGTTTTCTGAAAGTAAAAAGTTCTTATGAAAAGCAAAAAGCTGCCTCAAATCTAGAAGTTGGGTACAAACTAGATAAAAGTATTGTGATGATTATGAACTCAGTTTCCTTTACAACAAAACCAGTCGTCACCAGAATTTACGCTCTTTATTCACCTTCCTTGTTTCAGAGTCGTGGCAGGTTCTAGTCTTTACAGGTAAAGACAGCGTTTGTGACACCTGGTGTCACAGAACCAAGCCACGCACAGAACATGCTGAGTAAGCGCCAGCATCTCCCCCAGAGTCCTGGAGGAGGGGCAGTTACAGAAAATCCAATTAGAGAGGGGGGAATTCCAGTGAACTGAGAACCTCAAATCAAAGCTTCGCTTTGGGCTTGGGCTGTGATCCTGGGCGTACCCTGGCAGGACCAAACTCAAGCCAGAGAAAAGCTCACTCCCAGGAAACACTGCACCTGACCTGGAAGCAGGTCAGCACAGAGAAGACTCAGGGTGAGCGTGCAGCAGGTTCAGAGTGCTACGAACCCACAGACAGGTGCCACGTGCTCCTCCCCAAGAGGGAATTCGCCCTGGCATTCTCGAGCAGCTCCAGAAGGCCAAGGGTCTCCTTAAGTCAGCATAACTTCACTGCTGTCTGTCCTGAGCCAGGCCCTGCACTGGGTGCAGAAAACAAACGGAGGACTCAGAGTCCTTGTCTTCAGGGAATTCAAAGTAGGATAGAAAAAGCATTTATTTGTAAAGTCATTGTGATCCGAGGTGAAAGGAATACATGAGGAGTCGGACTTGGCCCTCATGCAGTTCACTGCCCAGCAGAGGCCTAGAAGGCACAGCACACAGGCGACAGTGACACAGGGCAGCCTGTGGTAAGGACCAGAGAGGCTCTGACTGTGCACTGTGGCAGCACAGGGAAGGATGACCCAGCATCTACTGAATAATGCAGTGCGGAAAACTCAGTCTACTGAAGACAACTGAGCAACTTAATCTGGCCCAAGTGGAAGTACTGAACCCCACTCTCCTGGGGAGGGCGCTGTGCAGCCTCAGGGTGGCCCTCTGTGGGTCCCTACCCAACAGGAAGGCTATCTATGGCTCCAGTTACAGGATACCCTGTATATATCTGAGGGGAGACTGGTGACCAGGAAAAACAGATCCAAATAACAAAAGCCTGAGGTAAATATTATGAGCCTAGGAGTTAGAGCAGGACCAGCCAGATGAGTAGATGGGAGACTGGTCTGGATGCACACCCACAGCAGGCCACTATCTGTGCTTTCTTGCAGTTCCAGTGGCAGGCCACGTGTGTTAGGTGGATCCACTAAGGGTCCACCGACAGGGTGGAGGATCTGGGAGCAAAGGACCACAGCCTATAGACCTTTCTTTATGCCTCTAGAACAGGGATGTTAAAACTCATTTTCAAGCCCTGGCTGGCGTAGCTCAGTGGATTGAGCTCGGGCTGCGAACCAGGCATCGCAGGTTCGATTCCCAGTCAGGCCACATGCCTAGGTTGCAGGCCATGTCCCTCAGCAACCGCACATTGATGTTTCTCTCCCTCTCTCTCCCTTCCCTCTCTAAAAATAAATAAATAAAATCTTAAAAAAAAAAAAAACTCATTTTCACTGGGGGCCACATCAGCCTCGCAGTTGCCTTCAAAGGGCTGAACATAATTTTAGGACTGTATAAATGTAACTACTCCCTAAGAGTTAAGCTAGAGCTCAGCGCTGCTGCGAGGTAGAAACAAGGTGCCAGGCCGGATAAAACAAGGCGGAGGGCCGGATTTGTGTTTGCCACCTGTGTTCTAGAATATAGGCCTTCAGCCTACTTTCTTTCACAGCCACCACCACCTGCCCTATCTTTTCCATTCTACCAACCTGGAAGTGGCTGAAACAGGCTTAGTTAGGATACCAGTATCCTGGTGTAGGTCCTCAGACCCTGAAGGTCTTGGGTAGTTGGAACACAGTCGGAGTGCAGCTGTTTTTGTGGGTCGCCTGGAGCATGGACAAGCTGAGCCAGCTTCAAGTTGCAGGGCTGGGCAGGAGCTTCTCTGCTGCCTAACCCGCTGCCCTGAGCAGGGCTCCTTCGGCTCCCACGCATTTTTGGGAACAGCCCCAGCCTGGTATCATCCGTTCCTCACGGCAACCACCACCTACGCCACCTGTCCAGCCGAGGCCTCAGGTCTGTACTACTTTCTCTCTTCCTAAAGGTGCCAGGCCGTCTGCCTGCTATTCTTTTTCTTCAAAGCTGCCATCGCTCACTCAGTCCCTCTCTCTCATCCTCGTTCGGGATTACGCCTGTCCCCAACCCTCTTTTCTTGTTATTCCTGATATGTGCATGTAGGCCCTTTACCTATTAAGGGAATTTATTGCCTATTCAGGGAGTTTCTCACTAGGAGAAGCAAACCTGAGGCAAAGGGGAAGGAGGATGAAGAGGGCAATTGAGGGGTGGTTGAGATGTCCTGTGAGTATTGGACTAACCATCTGTGGTCCACACCGGCATGCCACTGAAGTCCCTTCCTCAATGCCCTTCTTGGGTGGTCCCAAAGAAGTCCTGAGTCTCATTCTCTCCACCCTTTAGCCTGATGGCAGAGCTTAGCCATCCACCTCGCCATCCCTATCTGTTCGGAATACAGTGCTCAGGGACATTCTGCTGAACAAGAAGTTTCTACTACCCAGGAGGGGGATGCCCTTTCAACCCTCTCCCCTGCACCACCACTCTGCCCACCCCCAAGCCCCCGCCTTCCTCCACTTGCCAACTTGACAGAGGTCTTCTTTGACAATGGGCTTCATATTAAGAAGTAAAGATAAGTAATCATTATTTCACCCAACAAGTGAAGGCCCTACATGCCATGCTAAATGTAAATACCCTTTAACTGGCAATAAGGAGCCACAAATTATTTTCAACCAGTGAATGGCAACAGAAAGCACCTTACATTATGTGTGGGCACTCAAGAAATATTTACATAAATGTGTACATAAGTGAATGAATGATCACAACTAACTTCTGGGAAGGTGACAGCAAATGTATGAGGCCACACTAAGACATGGGCTTAAGCCAGATGCTAAAGTGAATGAAGCTAACCTCCACTTCCCACCTGCAGGGCTCTTCCCCACCGGACAGCTGCATCCTAGGTGGTGCTCTACCACTGCAGGTCTCACTGACCAGCGTCATATATCCAGGGTGGGGAACAGCAAGTTTATTATTGTATTATTTCCCATACAAACAACTGCACCCCTGTTTTCCCTCCACTTTGTATTCAGCTGATATACCAGCTTAAGGGGTCAAAAAAAGAAATCTCTCATGACAGAACTTCTCTTGCAATAACAAGACTATGGGTGAAACAATCTAAAGTAAGAGCAGCTGATCTGGTATCATCCACGAAACCTACTACTGGCAAAGTTCAGCCCCCAAACTAGACAAATGCCATCCCCACTTCACTAATGGTGATATCAGCAGGTCCAAACAAACAGACTAGATTCAGCGGTTTTGGGGTGTTCACAGACCTTCCTAAGTTCAGAGACTTTCTCCACTGGCCAATGAAGTGGCTGGGCCAGGACAGCATTCTAAGAAAAACCAACTCAGGGGAAACCCAGCAGCCTGGACAAGCGCTATGTAGACTCCAGGCACAACAAAGACGCAATGAGGACAATGAGCTACCATCATACCAACTGAGCGCCAACACCTACAAACTATCCTACCCACTGCATTTCTTTATTTTTTTTTATTTTCTCCCTCTTCTGGCCTCATAAACTGTGAGCTCCTTAAGGGCAGAGACTGTGGGAAGTTTTGCCAGTGCTTCAAAGCCCTAAGCCATGTCTTTTTCCCATTAGGAGCCATCCTAATACATGAACTTCAGGTTCATCTTTCAAAGGAGTACAGCCATCATTTCCTCCGTAGGAAATAACACCTTCTGGGTGAGGAAAGGCAGGGTGAGCACAGCTGCAAAGCTGAAGGAGGCAGGTGAGGTCATCATTCTGCCACTTTGCCCAGTTCCTCCAGGACAGCCTGCAGAGCTCCGAGCACGATTAGAAGGGTGTGGGTGTTTCTGTTATTAAAAACTGAACAAACGGTCCATACCCTTCTTTATGGCATGGCACCTGCTTATAACCTCACAGCTGGATTTGAAAGATGAGACCTGTGATTTCCACTTTGAGATCAGAATCCAATATGCAGCCAGGACTTGCTGGTTACGGAGTAAGCGGGTGCTCTGCCTTCCCTGGGGACAGGAGGGAAAGAAATAACATAACAAATCACCTCATTTTACAGATGAAGCCCTGAGGCCCAAGGAGTTCAAGGTCCCAGAACCAGCCAGTGGCAGGCCCAGGATCATATCACAGTCTCCTAATTCACATTATTCAGGGCTATTTCTCCTGCAGTAGCTATGGCAAATTTTTCATTTTACTCTTTGGAGAGGTAAAAAAAGGTAGAGAGCAGAATATGAAGTTTTGGGATTCCCTGTAGCTTCAGTAACCTCTGTTGTCCTGGCCTCCATTACCCTGACTGCGGCTGCCTTCTACTGGTTTCCCTTCTGTGGAAAGTCGGACCCTAACCCAATTAGTTTTGATTGGTTCGGCGTTACTACCAGGGCTGGTGCAGTCACCTTGCACATGGCTTAGGATCTCTCGGTCTGTAAACAGGCGGAAGGCAATCTGCTCACACTCCCACTTGGCCCCACACTCAAACAAACATGCGAACAAGCCGTCCTCCACAGCAGCCAAATCAGAGTAGCCACAGGGCCCGCGGTGCAAGATCCACGGTCGGGACCAGCAGGCAGCCTCCAAGGGGGTCCGGTTGAGGTAGATGCCAAGGTTCACCCTCCGTTTCTTACTGGTTGGGTGTGAGTACAAGAGCCATGATTCTGACAGCATTCCAGCTTCCCGTTCTGGCCTCAGAGAACTGTCCAGCAGAGGGCTCCGAACAGTAGGGGCATCTTTGTCAGTAGGGTCCTGGTGCCCACATGGGCTCTCCAGGGGCCGGAAACTCACCACACTGCCTTGGCAGCCATGCGGGGGCTCACAGAGCTGGTGGCTCAGGGCCGGCCTCTGGAAGCATTCACCGTGGTCAGTGCTAAGAGCCTCTGCTCGGCACCTGTTTGGTGTCCGGGCACTGCAATACAGCACAGGGTAGCCGGCCTTCCCGGTCACCTCTGCCACTTCACACTCCACTGTCACCATGGGCTTAATGAACCTGCCATGGTGCCACGTGGCCCCTAGGTCATCACTGTAGATCATCAGGGAATGAGGCCGGGCTTTACATGGCAGCGGGAAGCAAAACAACCAGTAAGGGATGTAGTAGGCATATGCAGGGATGATCAGCCTCCCCGACTGCAGCTGGATGCCGTGGCCTGGACCCACAGCAAACGTGGCCCAATACTTCACTTCTGGGCCGATGACCTCCTCCGTCAGGTCCCTCACGTCGCTCCATGAATAGCCAGAATCCCGACTGCAGATGAAGCAGAGGCGAGCAGCATTCCTGCCTGACACAATCTGCTGACGCTCAGTGACATGGCCCCGCACACAAATGAAGAACAGGTACACGCAGCCACTCTTCTGCTCCCACACAGGACAGGGGTTCATGGTCCGATGCCCCGGCAGCATGGCTTCCATCAGCGGCGTGAGTGGTCCCCACTACACAGGAGTGAGGGAGAAGGGGGAGTGAGAGACTAACAGGCAGACATAAGGCTCATTGAAAGCATTAGAACTTTTCAGAGAAAAGAAATAAATGGTATTGAAATCTGTAAAATTGTGAAGGCCCAAGTATTCACTGAATTCTCATGCTGTCACCCTCAATCTGAAACACTCTTCCTCACTTTGTCTAGATGCCCAATTCGCCCCCGCAAATCCAACTCAAAGTCGCCTCCATTAGGAAGCCCTCCATGACACCCTCTCCCCTCCTCCACCAAAGGCTTCCTCTTTGTCTACACAGGGGAGTTACAGCAATTATTATGTAACATTATACTTTTTATTGTGACTAGCTCCCTCCCTGAACTATGAATCTTTTGAGGGTAGAAACCAAATTATTCTAATTTCGTATCTCCAGTGCTCAGTACATGAGAGGGGCTACATAGTATTTTTAAAAGGAAAGTCCCCTCCAAAAAAAAAAAAATAGGAAGGAGAGAAAGAAAAGGAATTAACACAGAGCAAAGCAGACAAACATGGGCATTTTAGGTATATAAAGGGAAATTTAAGGCAAAGATTTTTTTATCTTTTCTTCCTCTACTACACCCCAGGAAGGCAATGTATAACAGTGTCATTAAAAATTCAAGCATAGAATCAGAGATACCCAGTTCAAACCCTGGTTTCATCACTTAATGTGTGACCCTGGACAAGTTATTTAATCTTCTGTTACTTCGGTCTCTTCCCCAGTGAAGTGGAGGATGTAATAACACGCTCAGAGAGGAGCTGTGGTGAGGGTAAACCGAGCTAGCGCCTAACCAGACACATCACAAAGAGAGGCCTAATCTCATTGGTATATTTTAAAAACAACATTGGCCTGGTATTTCAAGTCTCTTTTCCTCTCCAAGTGTCTCTGTAATTCTAAAAGAGGTAACTGAAAGGCTGAGCAGCTGAGCAATTCCTGACAGACATGTGGGGCCGGGCGCACAAAACAAACGGAAGCCCTGGTAAACACCGCCCTGCTTGCAGCTGGAAGCTAAAGGGCTGAATCCCAGGAGTCAGGGTGACATGGAAATCAACCTGTCCTCACGACCACTGCTCCGGAAAACTGGCTGGCATTACCTACGGCAGCAGGACATCCACGTATCCTAGAATCTAGTCATTCCTAGATAGAAACCCACCAAAAGTACATGCCTAGTACTGAAAACAGAGGGGAATACTCAGCACAGCGGTATCCACTCACGTAATCGCTAACCCAAATACGCAACAGCAGAATGGGTCAATTAATTGCCACATAGTCATACAATGGAATACTTTGTAACAATGAAGATGAACAAATCACAGCTGTATACCTAATCTGGGTAAACCTCAAGAATATAATACTAAACAAAGGAAGCCAAACATAAAGGATACACAGAGTATATGACTGTCTGACTGCTATGCTGTATGCCTGAAATACAAAATAATATTGAATGTAAACTGTAATTAAAAAATAAAATTTAAAAATACAGAGATTAAAAACAAACAAAACTAAATTCAAGAGCTAAAAATGAGAATAGTAATTACCTCTGGGAAAGACAGGGGAGACATATGAGAAGCTTCTAAGTTGCTGGCAATGTTCTATTTTGAGTTGAGTGGTGAATTCACAAGTGTTGGCTCTGTCAATTCAGAACTGACATTTATGTTTGGTGCATTTGACATTTATGTTATGTCTTATGTTTTCTGTAAATGTGTTATCGCTTCACATTAAAATGTTTTAAAAGCAGTACCAAGGACACAGGCTTGCATTTCTTTGTTTCGGTGTGAAGCAGCGCTGGAAGGACACATAAGGAACAACCAGCTGTGAGAGGACGTACAAGACTGGGAATGGGGTGCACACCTTTTTACACTGTTTTTATTTCTCAGCCATGTAAACGTATTAACTAGACAAAACAAAAAAAGTTTTAGAATTTTAATTCCTATATGAACGGGCAAAAACTACTGTTAAGCAACACTCAGATCACAGATTCTCCAAATCATAAGGACTTAGTGCTAGCTCCCACCTTACAGAAGATTCTCTTCTAAGTTTTCTGCTTGAAGACCAGTCTGTCCTTGAACTAGTCTAAGGACAGGGACCTCACTATCTCTAGAGCAGCCCATTCTATAGCAGAGTGCCTTGTGCACTATAAACACTTCAAACACGTGCCAGAGTCAACATAATTACTGGACGCCTGCCTCTGCCCACGAAGCTCTCCCAGATTGCTAACTAGTTGAAGGCTGTTTCCTAAATCCTCCCAAATGGCAGTTACTCTCTGGAAACTGTCATTGCATAAGATGTGCACTTTGCTGTCTGACTGCATTTTAAACACCTGGGGCAGGACCTAAGTTCTCTGTGACTCTCAGGTAACCAAGGTCCAGGTCAGCAGTGGGCAGAGTGGCCAGGCCCGCCTTGAGGAGAGGAAAGCACCCACAAAGCAAACTCCAGGGCCTCACAGATCGCATCAGAGAGAGGACATAGAGCACTGTGGATGTCAGAGAAGGAAAAGACCATTTCTGGATGTGGAAAATCCAGGGAGAAACCTTTGATTCCCCTCACCTTCAACTCACTCACTTCAAGAACCAGCTTAAATGGTGTGGCCCATACAGTAGCTTCTCTGATCCTCGAATGCATCTGAACTCCTTCTTCTAAGGAAACAGCCCACTCTGAGGGGATGAACGTGCCCTGTGACACTGGGCAGATTCTGCCTGGGGGGTCGGACAGCTGCATCTGTGCGCAGCTCTACCTTCTCTCTCCGATTCTGCTGTGCAGTCTCTTTGCAAGAGAGGCCAGAGTCTGCCAACTTTTTTATTGCCTCCCTCCACACATCCCCCTTGATTTAATGTCTGGGACATAATAGGTGCTCAATAAATGTCTGTTGAAGAAAGAAAGGAAGGAAAGAGAAAGGATGAAGGGAGACAAGAATGGAAGAGAGAGGGAAGAAGAAAGGGAAAGAGGGAGGGAAGAATGAAAGGGAGGAGTGGACAGAAGGATTACAGAAATGCTCTCAGGTAGAAACAATATTCTATAAACAGTGTCCAGAGGCTCCTCTCCCTCCCAAGTGCCAAGAAGGGGCCTAGAGAGCAGATTTAATTTCCTACTGTCACTCGGGGGATAGAGCCCTTATCTCCTCAGCACCCTGTGTGGAAACCAACACTTTATGGGCAGCACTGAATGGGTGAGCATTTCCAATGAGAAGTAACTCATCTGCTGCAAACTCATTCGGATGAGTACGACTGCTCAGATCAGGAACCTTGAACAGGATCCAGTACGACATATGAAATCCATCAGCACTGCTACTGCCTTTAAGAATAGAAGCAGGGGGAATTACTGGGCAGGTGAGTCAGGGAAATCAGAAGCCATCCTCAGTAACTGAAAGGAGACAATGACTTGGGCCTGCTATGTCTAAAATAAAGTTTACATGAAGCTATAAGAAACAGTAAACCAAAGATGAAAGCATTCGAATCCAAATAATCTCAACCAGTTACAGCAATGAAACATAAACAAGCTGAGGCTTGACAGAGATAAAACAAGTCTTGGGCTTAAAAATCAGGATGGAGAAACATGATTTAAAAACAACAAATGCAGCTCTGGCTAACGTAGCTCAGTTGGTTGGGTGTTGCCCTGCAAACCAAAAGGTTGCCGGTTCAATTCCTGGTCAGGGTACATGCCTGGGTTGCGGGTTCAGTCCCCAGTTGGGGTGCATGCAAGAGGCAACTGATCAATGTTTCTCCCTCACATGAATGTGTCTCTCCCTTTTCTTCTCCCTTCCTTCCCCTCTCTCTGGAACCAATAAATGGAGGGGGGCGGGGAAAGAATAACAAATGTAACAGCCAACAAGTGCATAAAAATACTCAATGCTGTTAATAATGAGGGAAGTTTCTGATATCACCTCTTACCCATTAGGGTGACCACTGTCAGGAAACACGGAAGTGCTGGCAAGGACACAGAGAAACTGAAACACTTGTTTGATGGGATAATAAACAAGTGGGTACACTCTGATGGGTACGTTTGCCATGGAAAACAGTATGGAGGCTCCTCAAGAAATTAAAAACAGAATCACCACATGCCCAGCAGTTCCACGTCTAGGTATGTAGTCAAAAAACTGAAAGCACTGTCTCAAAGAGACAGTGAGACACCGAGACATTGTCACACCACGTTCACAGAGCCTTAGTCGCAAGAGCAAAAGGTGCAGCCTGAGTCTCCATCAACAGAAGAACGGATAAACCAGTATGCGAATAAACACACAGTGGTGTATTATTCAGCCTTTAAAAAGAAGAAAATCCTGCCATACGCTACAACATGAACCCCAAGGATATTATTATAAATCAGCAATTTTCAACCTTTTTCATCTCATGGCACACATAAGCTAATTACTAAAATTCTGCAGCACACCAAAAAATATTTTTGCCAATCCAACAAAATAGGTATAATTCTGATTCACTCACATTGGACTATTGTGTTGGCTATTGTCATTTTTTTATTTGACAATCTAAGGGAAAAGAGGCCAGTGCCCCTGAACAAACAGTCAGGCACTGCATGTTTTACAAAGTCTTGTGTCACACCGTTGAAAACTGCGGTTCTAAATGAAATAAGCCGATCACAAAAAAGACAAACACTGCATGATTCTACTGAGATACCTAAAGTAATCAGTCTCATAGAAACAAAGTGGAACAGTGGTTTCTACAGACCGAGGAAGGGGGAAATGAGCCATTCAATGTGTACAGAACCGCAGTCATGCGCAATGACAAAGTTCTAAAAAGATCTGTTGTACAACAATGTGCATACAGTTAACAATACCATAATATACACTCGAAATAATTAGGATGGAGAATTTCATTAGGTGTATTTTACCACCAAAGTTTTTTTTAAAAAAGAACAACAAATGCGAAAAAAACTTGGAGGTTTTAGCTGACTGTCAACTTAATATTAGTCAACAGTATTATGCAAGATCAAAAAAGTAAATGCTACTTTCCCTTGGGAAGCGTGAAAAGGATACAAGGTGGGAGAGCCGCCTCACTGCCAGGGTGGCTCTATCCTTGGGGTCCAAGTTCAATTTTGAGCACCATTCTTTGAAAAAGGACACTAACATCCCATACCAGATCCCAAGGAGGATGACCAGTTTTCGAGGGCCTGGAAACCTAACCCAGACCGTGGCCGAGAAAGAAAGACACTAGAAGAGCTAGAGCTGTTGAGTCCCCACAAACAGAGGACTCGGGGGGCAAGACACCACTCACAGGTACGTGGAAGAGATGTCTCAGCAGAAGGGACTT
Organism: Tonatia bakeri; assembly: GCA_004024845.1. Taxonomy (NCBI): domain Eukaryota; kingdom Metazoa; phylum Chordata; class Mammalia; order Chiroptera; family Phyllostomidae; genus Tonatia; species Tonatia bakeri. The sequence goes on along the minus strand of PVIA01005954.1, from coordinate 41,831 downwards.
TATTACGTATGGACTCACTACCCCAGAAGACAGAACAAGACTAACAGGCACCTACAGAGGAGTACAGATCATCTCATCCCTCCAAAAAAGGTTAACAGGTGCCACAGGATTTGAGGAGCTGTGCAGCAGACCCTTTATAGAAAATGACTAAAGTTGAGTTCCTACTATGTATTATAATTGCTATTATTACATTTTGCAGATGATGAAACAGAACAGAGGCAAGTATCCAAGGTCACACAGCCAATAAATGGTTAGGTCTTTCCTGACTTCAAAGCCAGGCTCTTAATCACTGAGCTATTAGTAGCTACCAATGGAGTACAGAAGACTTCTATACTGGCAAAGAAGTTGGACTGATGATTCTTCTAATTTCAAGATTCTATAATTGAGTAAATCAGAGATAAAAGCTAATAAAGCATGAGGTAGGAAGAAGAGCAGCAGCAGAAGAAAGACTGTTGTTATCCCACAACCCCTCATCTGCTAGCTGTGGCCTTGAACAAGCTACCTACCTCTCAGAGCACCAGGGTCCCTCATCAGCAACCCCGGGCTAACCATGTTTACTTTCCTGGGTGACTTATGAAGACAAGAGAATGTAAATGAAAAGGACACATGAACCACGGAGGCTTCTGGAATCAGAGACCAAGTCTGAAGCCCGCTTCTACTCCTTTATCATAGCTCTGTGACCTTGAGCAAGTGGCAAGCTCTCTGAGCCTCAGTTTTCTCATCCGTAAAATGTGACTGACAACTCCTACGTGTCAGAGCGGCTGAGAAGATCTGTATGCCCCTGGCACACAGTAAGTACTCAGTTAAGTGAGAGGCAACGCTGTTACTGTTTCTCCCCCTCAACTCCCACACAGGGTTCTTCCTGCACTGACGGCAAAAGGCACAGACTCTGCATGCTCTGAGCAAATGTGTAGAGAAACCGAGGCCCAGGCCCAGATCTGGGGTGAGGAGTCACCTGTACCGAGTGCCCAGTCCTCAACCCTCGCCTCAGCACCAGGTGGAGAGCGTCCTCATCCCTGCTTGTAGAGCGCTTCTCTGCAAAGGCCAGGAAGGTGTGGGTGGGGGGTACGTAGAGCAGGGCTGGGATCCGGTAGGTGATGCCTCTCTTGTCTTCCTGCTGGAACAGAGGGGTGTTGAAGGAGCAGGACGTCACTTCTTCCATGACCTCTGCAAGGATAGGAAGCAGCTAAATGTGTATCCATAGCCAAACGCTGGCCTGTATACAAGTTCTGTTCTATCACTCCATTTCTGGAGATCACTGAGAAGCAGAGATGTACTCGAATGTTTATCTTTTTTTAATATGAAAATAACACCACGGTGTCAACAGCACAAAGCCAGCAACACACATTTTTATTTAACAAATCTATTCTCCAGTCTGTGGGAATCCTACACAGCCTGTGTCAAGCGGGTTTCTCCAGAGGTTCTGCATATGCTTCTGCCAATCATCCAGGGGTATTACCAGCCCAGAAAGTTTCTAATGTCAATTTCTTCACTTGGGGCCTTTCAGGTGACATAAATATAAACCCGAATCCACACAAGGAAATGCCTGTGTTTAAAAACTCTGAGGAAACTTTTCCCCTCTACTGGAGCCTAGGATAAAAGGCAATCTTCTTTGTCATCTCTGCGTCTGTAGCAAGACTTTTTTTCCCTAGTCCACCCCACCAGAAGGTGCAGGCTTTCAAGGGACTTCGTGCAGGGATCACAGTTCCAACCAGAGTCCCTGACCCATGCAAGCCTCTAGTTTCATGCCCTGTAACAGCAGGTCTATTAAAGCCCGAGATTCTAGGTAAGTAAGGCCAGCAAACATCCAGGGCAGCTGAGGTCAGGGTAAGGGGCTAAGTATAACTTCTCTGGTTTTCAGGCTACTCTTGGTTTTTGGGCCCCTAGGGAATTCTCTCACTTTCTTGGGAATTCAGCTTAAAGGGCTTTGTTATATTTTATATACCATTCTACAGGTTAGACAGCCGGCCATAATCCTGAAAACGGAAGTCTCTAGGTACATTTCTCAAAGAAAATCAGGTGTTCTGCTCCCAGAGGCCCAAAAGGAAACAGAGCTAGCCAGCCAGAACCAGGCTTAACATTCCTCTTTTTCTAAATCTCTCTCACCTGTCATCCAAACCCTATCTTACAGACCATTTGTAAAAACTATCAGGCTGTAAGAACGAGGCCCATAAGATCATAATCATTTATTTAATCAATATTTCTCAGTGCCTTCCAAGTCAGGCCATAAGGCAGGTGCTCAGGAGACAGAAATCAGAGGCCCCTGCCCTCATGAAACCCACATCCTAGGGAGGGAAACAGACACAGACACGGACAATTACAACACAGGTAATAAGTGTGACTTGAGAGGTAAACCATGAGAGCATTCGGGAAAACAGAAAAGGGCAGCTGTCCAGCTGAAGGCAGGAGAGGATTTTGGGAGAGGAGACAAAGGAGCCAAGGGTGCTCCTGTCTTACATAGCCCGAGTCTCTGGGTCTGGAATATTCTTCAGGCAGCCACAGACCTCACTTCCTCACCTCCTTCTACTCTGTTCAAACATCATCCAATTGGCGAGGCCTTCCCTGATGACGCCCCTGAGCTCCTGATCCCCTTTCCCTGCTCTCTTCTCCAGGCCACTTACCCATACATTATACTTGTTAGATATATACTACAAAACAGACACCCCATAAAGGGCAGGCATATGTCTGTGCTACGCTGTTACACCTCTACACCTAGAACCATGCTTGGTCATTGATAGGCATTTAACTAGTATTTGATGAATGGGTGAGCTGGATCTTAAAGGATGAACAGTAGGTAAGCCAACTGAAGGGTAAAAAAGATAAGGAGAAAGTGGATGTGAAAAGCCTGTAGGTGACAGAAAATACAATGAGCTGTGGGGATCCTCAGTAGTCCAGTATGACTGTCCTGGTCAGAGGCTGTGGGCAGACATGGGCCTGAAAGGGGTCAGTGGAGTCCAGATCCTGGGAGGCTTTGATACCTTATTATGGCTGGCTATCTAACCTGTAACAAACTGAAGAGTTTCTGGCAGAGGGATGGCATGACCAAGGATGCATTTTAGACCAGTCTCTCCAGTAGCCTTGTGGGCGACAAACTGAAGGGGAAAGTTACACCGCCTGTGGCGGCATCCTCCCGGTGTCAATAAAGACCAACTTTCATCAAGGGCACACGGCTATCATTCAGTCACTATTTCTAATTTAGAGAGAACCACGGCTCACTATCATGAGGGGTGTTGGGGAGGTGGTCTCCTGAGTCCAGAAGAAAAGCCTCCCCTCACTCCCGTCCTGGGCTCTCAATAGAAGAACTGAAAGGCATGGGTGAACTGCCTTCTTTGCACAAATGCAGAGCATTGCTCTCTCCCCAATTCAGGCTCTCCTGCCCGGGAGGATCAGACTTTCTTTTAAGTAAAAATCAGTCCCTGAGTTCAACTGGTACAAAGGTTAGGAACACAGGATTTGACCCAGGCCAGGACCACACGACTCTAGGCATGTTATTTAACGTCTCTGTGCTTCAGGATCCTCATATATAAAAGTCAACAGAGTGGTTGAGAGAATTAAGTGAAAAAGTTGAAGTGGCTGTTACAGGGCCCATCCCATACTCTGAGCTCAATATACGACAGTTATTATTGTTAGACTGTCAATCCCTGCATATTCTAGTTGTATTCCATGAAATCTGTGGAGGAGGATGATTGTGACAACAATCATAATTACAACTTCCCTTCTTAAAAGCATTTAAATCCCTCTGCACCTCTGGGAGAAATTATATTTTAAACTCTTATAAGCCAACACTTCGATTATGAGTTAATAATACCACTATTAATCATTAGCCAACAAATGATTTAAATTAGTTGACATTAAATTAGATGAATAAAGGACAGGACAAGCACAAAGTGGGAAGAAAGGACGAGGAACAGGAAAGGGAGAGGAAGTGGACAGAGCAGCAGAGAACCACTGGTCCCATGGGACCGGACGGGTGCCCCAGCTCTATTGCTTTCCTGTGAGACTCTGTGCTGGTCACTTGATCTCTCCAGGTCTTGAATTCCTCGCCGGTCAAGTGCGGATAACAATAACACCCACCTCAGATAAGCAGTACGAAGAGCCACTGTAAAGTGCTTCATAAGCTTTAAAGCACCATACATAAAAGTCTTTATTATAAATGTTGATGTCTTCACTACAAATTTTGGTATCTTCCCTATTTCACTTACGGCTTTGCTATCACTGCAACAATTCCAGTCACCATCATTAGTTTTCATCATGATTATGCTGATCATGCTGATGACAGCGTTAACACAGACGGTGACTCTGGCACTGACACCCAAACTATTGCACAGAAACCAAACGCTGGGAACTAGGGACAGAGAAGAATCTGATACAGTTCTGCGTTAGAGCTGTTCATTTTATTATTGATTGCTGCTTCATATAATCACCTTTCAGTGAAGTCCTCCCTGCTCTCTTACTAGAAGAGAGGACAAATGTATGGGCAGCATGGACTTTGAAGTGTGACTTGACTTTTATACTTACTAGCAAATTGCTTTATTTTTGAGCCCATTTCCTCACTTATAATGGAGATAATACTACCTATTTCTCAGGCTATAAGAACAATCTAATTCCGTAGATTCCCAGTGAACCCCAGAAGGAGACCTCCCAATCTTATTTATCCACTCAACAACTAATGTTTAACGAGCACCCATCATATGTCAGGCTTCTGGAGATCCTGCAGACCAAGCCCTTCTCATGGTTACCACACATGGCAAAACTGAAGCTCATGGAGATGAAAACACTTATGTGAGGCCGTTTAGTGAGTCGGTGGCAAAACCTGGATCAAGACCAAGGTCTCCTTTTAAGTTCTAGCTCAAGGGTCTCTGGGCCCCCACACACCTCTGTCTGGTAAGGAAGGTTTTCCAGTCCCTGTTCCCTTTCATCTCTAAAATGATAATTCTCAGCTTTAAGCTTGGCTTCTGAGGAAGGAAAACAAAAATTGAACTAGCCAAAAATACTCTTCTGGCTACGTCCGAGATGCTAACCGACTCAACAGTCTCTCAAAACTCGTCATTTCGTAAGCCCAGATGATGCTGCCGAACTCGTCCCCACAGTCACACTGCCCTACTTTTGGCGGGGGCTCCCCAGCCTCCAAGACCTGCTCACCTGCGCGGGAAGGACCCCGGTTTCTCCGTCTCTCTCCAGGCAAAGCTGGGCGCGCAGGCAGGCTCTCAGCTCTTGGACAGAACGCCTGGGAGAATGACCGCGGCTGGGGAGACCGAAGCAGGAGAAAGAGACTACGAACACGGAAGCCAAGCACCGAAAGCGAAGAAAGCAGGAGACGCTCACATCGGGAAGCTGTGAGGCCGAGAGAACCAGAACGCGGAGACCAATATGAGAGGAAGCGGGGGCGGGGACACGCGGAAGCCACTGCCCACTGGCGGCTGGGGCCCACTGTTGGTGGAGGCTCGGAGCCGGCCCCGCCCCTTGCGTTCTGGCGCAGCAGAAGCCCCGCCCCTTCGCTGCCCAGGCGCCCATGGCTCCAAGTACCTGCCCCTTCCTCTCCGAACACCACCCCTCCATCCGCCCAATTTCAGTTCAGAGCCTAGGCCTATCACAGCTCCCCACGGCGGTGCAGCTCCCTGGCTCCGCCCCCCAGCTTTCCATTCTCTCTCCCCCCACCCTCCCCCCAGCCCCGTATTTCCACGCTGTATGGGTTGCCAGTCTGTAGATAGGTTTGACCGCTTAAAACTTCCCTGGACAGCGTGAGTCAAGCGAAGGTTCCAGACCTCAGAAGGGACTCCACAAAAAGGTTCAGAGGGCCAGATAATTGGTCCACCCCTACTCAAAAATAAATAAATAAATAAATAAATAAATATTGTAATAATATTATGTATGTGTGTGCATGTGTATATATTGCATAAAAATACTATTAGGTTATAACTCACTCAATAAAATAAAACCTATGAGTCCAGATTTATATGAATAATTGAATAAAGTAGTAAATGGGGAAAAGAACAGCTCTTCCTGTAGAATTCCAATTCATAAATGTAGACTTATGTGCATACTGTTTGAATACAGTATGGTTTATGCTGAGTCTGTTTTCCTTCTGGGAGTCTGGAAATTTGGTACATACTAGGCAGAGGGTGCCTGCATGACCAGCCCCCAATAAAAACTGTGGGTGCTGAGTTCTAAAGGGTTCACTAGGCAGAAACATGGAGCACCTGCTGCATTTTCACTGCTGGGGGCAAGTGTGCTTAGTGTGTTCCCTCATGAGAGTGAGAGAACATAAGGAAGTCTGCACATGGACGTCTCCATGCTACACCTGTGTCTTTTCCTTTCATGATCTGATGTGTGTCTTCACTACATTGCTGTGATAAACTTTCGCTCTGAGTATGGCTATATGCTGAGTCCTCTGGCACCTTCCAGAGAATCTCTAAATCCAGGGGTGGTCTTGGGGACCCTCAACCAGCTACCATATAGAAAATCTTAAAGCATGTAAAATAATACCATAGGTTGTCAATGGACACACATGTAAGAAGAAAATGTATAAGAATAATAACTACTAAATTCAGGGTAGTAGTTCTGGGAGTGTAGGAAGTAGAATATGATCAAGGATAACCAAGGGCCTTGGATTGTATTGGTAATTTTTTTAAAGGTGGCAGTAGGTTCATAGGTGTTCATTTATTAATTTAATGCTTATTATGTCTCAAATATTTCATTTTTTAAAATGAGCCTATACAAAGTCCTAGGGTTCTTCACCAAACTTCTCCAAACTCACAATCATCAACTCTGTAGATCACCAAATTAATTTTAGAAAAATATCTAAAGTTAATAACAAATCTCAATTCTTCTTTGACCGATGGTCCCGTCTTTTTATCCCTGAGGCAATGAGGTTTAGTAGCAATCTCTGTATTTGGAAGTGAAGAGACATTGGCTGCAATCCTGACTGCCTACTTCCTAGCTGAGGGTCCTTGGCAAGTTATTTAACTTCTGTGCCTCAGATTTCCTTATCTGTAACATGGGCACACTTGCCCCTACTTGTGACGTACTTCATGACTCGAATCAAACAGGTTTCACTTCCTGTAGGAGGACCTCCCAGTTCTCCATTCTACAAGTTACTCTTCTTCCAGCCTCCACTGCACTCTGCAGATGGCTTCTTATGCATTTTCTGAGTATGTCACTCTGATTAATCTGTCAGACTGGGGATCAAATCCATTCTAATGGTCTCATACAGCATTTAATTAAGGATACTGTCAACAGGACACAAAGAAACAGGATGAGACCAATCTACAGAAATGACCTCAATCATACCCAAGGAAGGGCCTAGACCAAACCAGCTGGAAAAACAAACCACCACACACAAAACAAACAAGCAAGCAAGCAAACAAACACCACCATAAGTCATCAAGGTCTGCCTTACAAAGTCACACGGTATACCTGCCTTGGGGTACAGCAGGATGGATGCATTGGCTATTACAGACTCTATCTTGGCCCAAAAGGAAGTTGAGAATTCTATCATCCATAACCATACTGGCCAGTGAGGCTCACCTGAATGCATTCCAGGGCTAAGGTGGAATCATTGATGGCTTCTGCTAAAGTCGAGAACAAATTCCACATCAACGTTTCTAAAAGAGTTACCCTTAAGATAGGGATAAACTCCCGCAGAGTGTGCATAAACGAGTCAGTCACTCCTCCAGGAAGCTGCCCCGTGGAACCATCTCCACAGTCATCCGATGGCTACACAATCTGCTGGTGATGCTTCCCTAAGCACCTGAAAGCGGCTGAAGACCATCCCTATGATGCAAAACACGCTTGCAGGGAGGAAGGCAAGTTCATGCCTGGCTTCCACACAGGGATGGCCTGTGTCTACCCTGGGGACATATATGAGAGGGGACCCCAAAAAACTTGGTATTATCTTCTGGAGGGAGAGGAGGACTGGCAGTACAGGCTTTCCCTGCTAGGTGAGTGTTGTAGGAACCCATCTGTATCAGTGTACCATTTAGCGTTGTGAGAGGCTGCATTTCACTTCAGTGAATTTTTTTTTCTAAGACTCTTTCAACATGTTTGCCCATTTCGTGATGGGTGATTTACGAGTGCACCTGCCCACACCATGCTGAGTGTTCAGCAGTTGGACCAAAAAATGACATGACCCTCGTACCCCACCCTCCCTCTTCATCCGATCTTGCCCTGAGCCACTGTTTTGTTTCCCTGGGTGAAAAGTGACCTCAAAGAGAAAAGTTTTGCTGATGTGGGAGAGGTGAAACAAAAAGTGGCAGAGGCACTAAAAGGCATCAAAATTGACAAGCTCAAAAACTATTTTGAACAGTGGAAAAAATTTCTCGATAGGTGTACTGCATCAATACAGTACATGAAGAGTACTTTAAAGGTGACTGAAATTTAAACATGTAAGAATACTCAATTTTTTTATAAGTAAATTTCAGTTTTGGGGGGTCCCTCCTCATATGATGCCCATTTACAATTTTGGAGCCCCCAAGTGGGACCTACATCATTCAGGAGATACAGGTTGAGGGTGTCCCTAATGTAGTCTCATGGCCCCGGAGCGCCCGGTGCAGACAGAATAACTGAAACCAGTCCTTATTTTGGAAGACTGCCTGATAGTGGTCAGTCTGACCTGCTCCATACATTCCCACCACCAGCCAGGTGGCATGTGGCTACCCCAAGGGATGACTGAGTAATAGCTACAAGAATGGGGGATGGGAGGTTCTGGAAGTTGTGACACGTTTTGCATGAGATACATAGCTGAAGTGCTGATTTTCCAAGACTTCTCAGTAGAATAAAACAAATGGCTCTCAAATTGCACTCAGCATCATCTGGTGGGAGGTGGCAAAACCAGGAATTAGTCAAGTTTAAGGAGCTTGCAACAGTTTGGGAGAGGAGTACTAGGCCACTTTCCTGTGAGAGCAAGGCTCCAGGGGTGACTCTTTTTCCAAGTGTATCCAGGACCATGTCAAACCAACAAGAAAATCCAAGTGGCTGAATCAAAATTTAATGTGAGCACTTAAGGTCTCCTTTTGTCCAAGGTGCCACCTGGAGGCTGTGGCAACCAGGCTGGCTGGGGGTGCTGTCAGGGCAAAGAAAACATCATGCCCAGCAATAGTCACAGCAACAGAATACTGGATTCAAAAATAAATTTATACAAAACTCTCCAATCCCTCACTCTGATCATTATTCAGTAAGCAACTATAGTTAAGTTTTGCGTCTCCACTGGAACACAGGATCCCCAGATATTTGGTTAAACATTATTCTGGATATGTTTGAGGGTGTCTCTGGATGCGATTACTATTTCAGTTGGTGCTCTCAGTAAAGCGGACTGCCCTCTGTAATGTTGGTGGCTTTCATCCAATCTGTTAGAGGGCACGATGGAACAGAAGTCAGGGAAAGGGTGAGCTCTCTCGGCCCATTTGCAAGCTAGAACATCAGTCTTCTGCTTCTGGACTAGAGCTCACACCACCAGTTCTCCTGGTTTTCAGGCCGTGGGTCTCGGACTGGAGCTATACCATTGGGTCTCCTGGTTTTCCAGCTTACAGACAGCAGATTATGCGACTCCTCAGCCTCCATATTCATGGGCTCATTTCTCATAATACATCTCTTTATGCATACACACACATATCCTATTGGTTCTGTTTCTTCGGAGACCCTTAACAGAAGTCAAGAGGAAGTGACTGCTTTCTGGGGAAAGCCACGTTTAGTGACCGACAGCCTTACTGAAGTGTCTCGACTCAGATGAGTTTAGAGAGGTAGAGTCAGAACCCTTTTGAGTGTATTTTTTGACTAAGCTGTTCCAGCAGTCACCAATACCAGATGCCTGTGGACAGGGGAGTAGAAGGCCCATCAAATACCTTGACAATCAGCCCATCGCTAAGCGGCTTTTGTAATTGAAGTTGCACTACTGTCAGACTGCGTGTGGTCAAAAACAAAAACAAAAACAAAAACATGAGACAGATTAGTCTGAAGACCAGAGTGGTTGGTTGGCGTTGACTGAGCCAGAAAAACGCCACCCTGAAACGAGGCCAACAGTGGTGAGGCACCCCCGAGGGAGCCGTAGGTCTGACGGCCAGTCAGCTGACAGTGGGCGGCAGCCAGGGCCTGTGTACGTGGCCTCACTCAAGGCTAGACCAACAGGGCTTTTGGAAGCAGTCAGTGTGGCATGAAGCAGCAGCCTCTGAATCAGTACCAGAAGTGCTTTCCTTTGTGCCCACGCTACTACAATGGTGGGTGTAAGGCCGTGTCTGTGTGACGAGGGACCCAGGCAGCAATGGTGGCGATCTGAGTGGTACAGGCTCCGGCAGCCCCAGCTGGATTTCAGCCGGTCTCATCCAAGAATGGCCGCCACTGTGGGCATCTACAGGAGTGACCCAGACAGTTCAATTAATAGCTGTAATTCATTTGTAATTTGTAGCCCCAAAGAAGAGTGTCTCTATTTTGACAGTCTGTAGTCTTCCAAGTGACAGACCAGAATACTAAGCCACTGGCAAGAGCCCAAGAGTCAGTAAAAAAATATATATCTGGTTCCTAGGAATTATCTGGGGTTAAGGGTGACAGCTTCCAATTCAGCCCATTGTGCTGATCAGCCCTAGGTGTGGTCAGTCTTCCAGAATTGTCACTGGGCACCAACAGCTTTCAACTTAGCTGGACCATCAGTGAAGTGGCCCAAGCATGTGATTGAGGAAGTCTCTGTAAACCCAAAGCCCAATGAACCGTGGCTCTGCTTCAGGCAGCCAAGTGGGAAATTGCTCCAGAGGAGAAGCTTCTGCTTTTTCATGTAAAACTAAGATGGTTGGATTGGCTGCACCCCAGAACACACCATATCCATTTGACTGAGGAAGCCTGCTGGGCTCTTCTGTGGTAGTTATCAAGTCTGAGTAAGTGGCCCTAAATGGACGTTAGGCCAGAGTTAGGAGGCTTGCACAGGTCAGAGAATCAGTTTCAGCAACAACTCGGTAATAGTCTAAAAAGCTGTCCGCCTAGTCAAAAGGGTGTACCTGGTGCCTACAAAGGGCTGTTGGCATTGCTATACTGGGAAATGGTCTGAGTTCTCCAGCAAAGTTTTCCAATAAAGTTGTGATTTTCATCTCTTTTCTCTTAGGATTCTACACTGTTTTCATGAGACTGCCCAGAGAGGAGCAGGAATCACTTCTTTATATGCAGCAGTCCCGGAAAGGGAGATCTGCAAGTCTTACAGTTCAATAAAATGTGTAACTGGTATCATAACACATGAAGGGGAAACCTGGTTGAAATAGCACATTGAATCAGTTTAGGGACTCTCCCACAGGCCATTTTAATTTCCCTTTCCCGTTGCAAACTTTGCCCAAACCCTACCAGATGAATACAGGCACATTTTCCACTATGGAACCCAAACCAAGCAGTTTAAAAAGTTATGTTGGAGGCCACAACAACAGCCACCAAGAGATTATGCTCTCTCTCAGCCAACAGTGTGGGGACATCAAAGAGTGGGAGACGCTAGACTGCAAGGAGCAGGTGGGACAGTGGGAAGGCTTTTTCTCCCGACTCCTGCTCCAGGGTCAGGGCTGCCTCCTCACTCGTGTACCTCCTGGCCCCAGCGGGCAGCTATAGCTCGTGGGCTGCTCTCTCGGTTTGGGTGTTGTTGCCTCCTGCACACCACTGTGAATCTGCCCCACAGTCACTACTTTTGACCATTCCTGTGCCCAGGGCTCCCTGTCCCCATGGGACCCAGTAAGATGGTAATTTAGATCCTTATATTCAAGAGCTATAAAAGATCTCCTCAAAGATCCCCAACATACACAGCTTCTTGCCTTAAAGCAGTAGAGAGGGACCAGAGGGAGTGGCTTTGTGCAGTACGCAAGCAGATATGCATTCTTGGACTCAACAAGCTCCTAATGTTTTGGGTTCAGACCTCTATATTCTTACTGCCGAAACCATTTACTTCATCTTTGGGGAACCCCTTCCTCATCAGTCACAGCCGCACTGCCTTCAGCTGGGCCTACAGGTTTGCTGCCTCACGGTCGAGACAACCTTTACTCCTGTCCAGGGGAGTAAAGCAACAGCCTACATACCATTTGGGCAGTGTGTTGCAATCCTACCTCTTGCCACTTGGCCTCAAAATATTCATTAGCAAGTAGAACAATAGGGGCACCCTTCCTCTCCCCACCTCAGCTCAGCAGCATAGACCCCAGGTCATCTCCTCATATCCCCTCACCTGGCCCATTCATTAACTTTCTCTTCTAGAAAGCCATGTCTGTCAGAATTCCACCCTTATCACCTCCATTGTCAGAATACTCTATGGCCTCAAATTTATCCTATTTCCAAACTAACAAGTTGACCTGCTGTTTTTTCATGGATACGGGCAGAAGACTTAAGAGTTCTCAATCAGAGACGAACAATTTATTCATTCATACACAGCACAGTGAGTGACGGGAACATACCTGTGCCACTGCCCGTGCCCCCAACAGAAGTAACTAACGCAGGGAGCCTAGATGGGTGCCCACATGTGCAGCGAGTCGTGTCACAGGCAAAGAACCCTGAGCCTGGGGACCTCAGCACTTTTATACTGAACAGTGGACAAAACTGCTCCTGGGGAGGGACAGTACCTCGTTTCTCAAGGTCACTCACTGTGAACAAAACAAGGCAGGGCCCAGGAAGAGTGGGCCAGGTCTTGCATCCACATGAAGAACATGCGGGAATGAATACTCAGGGCTCACAGCAGACTGCCTCTCCAAACAGTTTCCCGTTCTCTGGGGGATCTCCCTCAATAGCACTATAAACCAAATCCAGGCACTGAATATCACTCAATACTCATCAACGGTTTCCCAGAAGAGTTTGTCAAAGCTCCTTTATAGCAGCAAGGCCCAATGCAAAAAAAATTCTGAGACCTTTGCTCTTGTCTCTAAGTGGATCTAAAGTTGGCATGATAGAACATAGGATGGGGTTGGCTACGAGACAACTGAAAGGCTGCTATTCTGTAAGAAGCATCGTGCACTGGAATCCCTACTCTCCCAAGCAAACTAGCCAAAATTCTAACAAGTCACCTGGTTTCTGCCCACAGAAGTTGGGGATTCCCTCCTTTCATGCTCGTGTAGGTGTAGGTGCCTGTAACCGCTGTGAGGGAAGGCCCTATGGCCCACCCAGGATGAATGTGTGTCAGTAGTCGCCACACAGACCCCAGGCTGACTGCCAGACTAGTAAGCAGACGCCTGCCCAGAGACGGGGAAGCAACCACCTTTGAACCTGCTTCCTGGTGTCAGAGCCTGCAACCACCTCCCCAATTCCTCATTAACAGGCAAAAAGGCACCTGCACATTTAACACATTATTGAGACAGACAATTCCAGGCTGCCGGGAGGATCCAGGGGACAGAGAATCCCAGCGGATTAACCTTCAGGCGGTGTGGTTATCGGAGGAGCCATCTGAGCACATGTGCTTCAGCCCGAGTTGTTGGGAATATTCACTTAATAACACAAAAGGCTCTCAGTGGGGACAGGATACAGTCTACAAAAAATACTAATGTGATATTAGAGGTTTTCCCAGATGATTTCCATCAGGGAGACAAGGTTTGAAGCAGGGAGTGAAGTGTCTAGCCAGGTGGAGATAAGGTAGAAAGACCTGGTAAGAGAAAGGGCTCTAAACTGAGGAGGAACTTGGACCCAGAGAAACACACAACCTTGTTTGTATTCAAAGGAACTTTGTAATTTTTTCCATTCCCTAAGGTTGCTCTGAAGCAAAAAAGGTTGCTCTGAAGCAAAAAAGATTGCTCCTGAAAAATATTAAAAAGCACCAAACATCAAACACACATTAGTAGCTAAAATTTGCAAACAATGAAAAACATTCGCTCTCTTTTCCCACTCTCCTAAGTATTCACACATTTTGGAAGACCCAAGTCCATCCCAGGCAGGCATGAGGAGTTGAGAACCAGGAGGAAAACGCGATGGATGTCCTGATGGGAGGGCTGCTCAGACCTAGGAGAGAGGGTAGAGAACAGCCCAGCAGCATTCAAAACAGGCTGGAGGGACTACGACAAGGTACCAAAAGCCAGCACAGGCTCTCTGCAGCCTCACAGACTGCACCCGTGCTGAGGCATGAGCCGGTTCCAGTGATGGGAAACTGTCCTGAAATACCACATGTGTGGGGGTGAGGGTGAATGACCAAGTGCCACACAGGACTGCTAACCCACTTTTCAGCAAATTGATACTGCCTATAGTGGTATCTAAAGTCAGAGGAAAACCTTAAATGCATGCAGTCTAAGAAATCTCCAAGTGAGGGTTATGGGCAGATTTACAAGATTTATAGCAGTCATATTCTTTGCAATCATAAGGAATGTTTAGTATGTGAACGTTTCTGGGGGTAAGGAGCCTTCATAATCTCAGATACATTACCTAAAACCTCTATGACAGATGCAGACACCTAGGCCTAGAGAAGGAATGAGATGTGCCCAAGGTCACAAATTAGAATAAAGCTGGATGCAACCCAGGTCTCTAGCCTCTTGCTTGAAAACCTACCTTTCCCTTCTTCCCCCAACCCACCCCTCCCATGGGAGAGCGGAAAGCTAGAAACGGACAACAAGCATGTCTCTCAATAGGGAAAGAGTTAAATTAAAAACATGTCTCCTAGAGGCTGTTATGCAGCTACTAAAAATGTTTAAGCCCTGGCTGGCGTAGCTCAGTGGATTGAGTGCAGGCTTCGAACCAAAGCATCACAGGTTCGATTCCCAGTCAGGGCACATGCCTGGGTAGCAGGCCATGGACCCCAGCAACCGCACATTGATGTTTCTCTCTCTCTCTCTTTCTCCCTCCCTTCCCTCTCTAAAAATAAATAAATAAAATCTTAAAAAAAAAATTACAAGTGAGATTTTCATAAAAAAAAGTTTGATTTACACATACTGACAAGGAAAGTACCTAAAAATATTAAGTTAAACAAACTATAGAGCATATTTCAATTTTTGCTTAAAAAAAAAAACAGAAGTTAAGCTCCAAGGTTTCTGAAGAGCCAAGGTTTCGCTTTAATATCTTAAAATTTCATAGCCTCATATAGTATTAGCAGCGTTCCAAATTACAGAGGTAATTCTTTCATTTCCTTCAGTAAAAGGTGAAAGTGGTAAAAAAAAAAAGTGAAGATACATGTTTGTATATTAAAAGAAAAAGGTACACCCAGCGTGAAAGAACTCCAGGAAATCATCTTGGAGGGGGCTATTCCATCTACCTCTACAAGCCTTGGGCCCCTGTGTGTAACAGTAACCCCCCCCTTCACTGTGAAAATGATTTTCCAATTACATACTTTAAAAGCTTCAAGTAGCTGACAGAATAGAAGTGTCTTTTAAAAAGAGGGTGGGGGAGGAGGCCCTAGAAACTCGGATAATTACATGATTTACCCAAGGTTGACAGGAATAAAGGATATGGAAACCAAGGCTCCAACTCCCACCCAGTGATGTTCCACAACCCCCATGGTGTGATACTAAATAGGGCAACATTCTTTTTTTTTTAACTATATTTTGTTGATTATGCTATTACAGCTGTCCCAGTTTCCCTTTGCTCCCCTCCACCCAGCACCCCCCACTCCCTCAGACAATGCCTACACCATTGTTCATGTCCATGGGTCATAAGTATAAGTTCTTTGGTTACTGTTTCCTATACTGCACTTTATATCCCCATGGCTATTCTGTAACTACCTATTTGTATTTCTTAACCCCCTCACCTCCTCACCCATTCCCCCACAGCCCCTCCCATCTGGCAACATCAAAACGCTCTCTGGGTCCATGATTCTGTCTCTGTTCTTCTTGTTTGCTTAGTTTGTTTTTCAAATCAACTGTTGATAGATATGTATTTTTGCCATTTTATTGTTCACAGTTTTGACCTTCTTTTTTTTAAATAAGTCCCTTTAACATTTCCTATAATAGTATTTTGATGATGATGAACTCCTTTAGTTTTTTCTTGCCTGGGAAGCTCTTTATCCGCCCTTCACTTCTAAATGATATCTTTGCTGGATAGAGCAATCTTGGCTGTAGGCCTTGCTTTTCATGATTATTTCTTGCCCATCCCTTCTGGCTTACAAAGTTTCTTTTGAGAAATAAGCTGACAGTCTTACAGGAACTCCCCGGTAGGTAGGTAACTGCTTTTCTTTTGCTGCTTTTAAGATTCTCTTAATCTTTAGCATTAAAATTATAAAATGTCTTACAGTGGACCTCTCTGCATCCATCTTGTCTGGGACTCTCTGTGCTTCCTGATTTTGCATGTCTATTTCCTTCACCAAATTAGGGAGTTTTCTTTCATTATTCTTTCAAATAGATTTCCAATTTCTTATTCTTTCTCTTCTCCTTTTGGCACCCCTCTGATGCAAATGTTGGACCTCTTGAAGTTGTGCCAGAGGCTGATTATACTATCCTCCCTTTTCTGGACTTTTTTCAGATTTTTTCTTCTTGCTGTACTGATTGGAGGTCTTGTTCTCCTGAAGTTCTATATCATTGATTTGATTCTCAGCTTCATCCATTCCACTGTTGTTGCCCTATAAGTTGTTCTCCAACAATTTTTAATTGTTATTTCAATTAGTGTATCCTGCGTTTCTGACTGGATCTTTTTTATTCTGTTGAAGTCCTCATTAAGTTCCTTGAGCATCCTTATAACCAGTGTTTTGAACTCTGCATCTGATAGATTACTTATTTCCATTTTCTTTAGTTCTTCTTCTGGAGTTTTGATCTGCTCTTTCATTTGGGCCATGTTTCTTTGTCTCATCATTTTGGCAGCCTCCCAGTTTGTTTCTATGTAGAGCCGCTATGACTCCCTGTCTTGGTAGCATGGCCTAAGTAGGTGTCCTATAAGGTCTGGTGGCACTGCCTCTCCTGTCACCCAAGCTGGGTACTCAAGTTGTGCCCTTTGTGTGGGCTGAGTACACCTTCCTCTTGTAGTTGGGCCATGATCGCTATTGGCAGGTCAACAGGAGGAATTTACCTAGGCCACTCACCTACAAGAACTGGCTGTGACCATGGATCACCAACCTCTGCCCTCCATGATCAGCTGTGTGGTGATGCTCTGACATGGTCTGTAGCTGTCCACTGGGTATGCTGGGCCTGGGGTTTTCTGGGTGGTGCAGGCCAGGGTCAGCCCCCACCTATTTTGCCCAGGGCACCCTGCCTGAGTATAAAGCATTCTGAGATGGCTGCTACTTGTGCTGGGCTTGGAGATTCCCAGGTAAAGCCAAGCTGTGAATCTAGGCTGGCTGCTGCTAGTACCAGGCCTGGAGCCTATTAGCAAGAGGTACAGGGACTAGGGGTTCACCAAGGCTGACTGCTGCTTATCTGAGAGAATTTGGGAAGTTGTGAAGCATGAGCCAAGACCAGCCATTCAAATGGAAAAGTCACAATGAGCTGTTTCGGTAGGCCCATAGTTTGGGGGGAACAGAGTCTCAGGGAATCTCCAGGGCTGGGCAAACAGCGTCAGCCAGGTTGATGGAGTCTCACATATGGCACCCGTCTGCCAGCTCTGTGGCTCTGTGAGGGAGGACTCAGAAAGGAGTATGGCCTCAGCCTGCCTTTCTGTCTGAGACAGAGCTGCCCTCTAGCTCCTGCCTTGATGCCAGACACTTCAGTTCCTCCCTGCATACCACTGATGCCTTTCAAACTCCTACCCCAGTGATGGAGCTCAGAGGGAGTGAGTCTGAGTAAGTCTGTACATGGGTTAAGGGGAGCGGCTTAGGACTCCAGAAGTTTCTTCCACTGACTCAACCACTGCTGGTTTTTGCAGCCAGAAGTTGTGGGGACTTACCATCCTGGCACTGGAACCCTGGGCTGGGGGGCCTGCTGTGGGGCTGGGACTCCTCGCTCCTCAGACATCCCTCCTGAATTTTTATCCAGCCCACGTGGACGCGGGAGCAGCCCATTCTGCATCTTCACCCCTCCTACCAGTCTGGTTGGATGCGGTTCCTTTAATTCCATAGCTGTCAGACTTCCAATCAAGTCAACTTTTGACAGTTTTGAGTGAGGCTGTTCTATATTTTAGTTGTAATTCTGATGTGATTGTGGTAAGCCGTGTTTACCTATGCTGCCATCTTGACCAGAATTCCGATTATCACAACATTCTCAAGTCAAAGAGCAAAATGTGATAAGCACGATGTTTTATAAGGTGAATACTGTTTTCGGTACTAGGTTCAGCTAGAACTGTACTTTTGTAGGGATAGAGGGACCATGTTCCTACAGGTCACAGGGCCTGGACAAGGGCCTAGTTCTCCTCGGCCTCCAGCAGGAAAACACTAGAGAAGATGCTGCTCGCGATTTCGGAGCCAGACCGCCCAGCTCCGACCCAGCTTTCCCGCCAGCTGAGTGACGCGGCACTCACTTCTGTGCCCCAGTCCCTGGAGCGACACAGTGGGGACACTGGTGCCCATTTCCTAGGGCTGCTGTGAGCACCAGTGAGATACACACAGAGGACCTGGAACACCACCTGACAAAAGTAAGCACTGAGTGTCACCGCTGTTTATCACTGGAAAGCTACCAGTTCCTCACTACAGGTTCTCGGGGGCCTCTGACCAGTAAAACAGCCTAGAAATGAAAGGAACCTACAGCAGAGTAAGACTGTTCGCACTTGCTGCTCTGTTCCTTCCATCAAAACTATCCATCGAAAATTCTATATTTTCACTTTCTTTCCTTTTATTGAAAAAAAAATTTTAATGGCATTTAATAAAGGACACAAACAAATCAGCAAATCAACAGCGATATACTAGTGAAAAACATAACCAATATAAAACTAAAAATGTCATTGGCTTCTTTAACTGGTTAAGAGCACACAGAATGTAACAGGCGGAAGGTCTGTTTTAAACAAATGAAAAAGCTATGGTGTTCCCCCAATTCACCCCAATTTAGGGATATGCACACCACAAAAAAAATGGTGTGTGAAGATGTACACAAGAAACTGTATCCTAAATTAAGGGAAACAGCTATTCAAACAAAATTAACAAAATAAAATAAGCAACAGATTAACAGTTCTAAAAACCGAGTCTTCCATGCCGCATGGCACAAAGCTACACTACACTGCCGGACAGGGAGGAGAAAAGTCTGCTCGGTTTTTAGCAAAAATGCTTTTCCAGACGAGCAAATCAGAGGAATGCAATGAACATACCAAGGGGGCTACAGCAGGTATCAGAGCTACAATTTCTCATACCTCAGATAGAAAACTCTATTTATCCAGAATGGACTAAATTTCAGGACAAAACAGGAACATTTAACATTTCTTACTTTTCTTTGCTTCTTTCCCCCTCAACCCTTGATTCTGCATGTTCCTTCAAAAAGATGGCTGTTTTTAGAATTGGCTATTTTATTTTCTTTTCTGTGGCAAGACTGTCATGGAGCTTGGATATTTCAGGCTCATAGGCATCCATGACCAGTGTCCCGCTGTGGTCAAAAAACTTAGCAATGGACTTCGTGAACTCAGCTTCCCGCTGCTGCTTTGTCCTCCCACTGATGAAGGTCAGCTTCAGAGTGTATTTGTCATCAAACCTAAGCAAAGATAATAAATTAAAAACCACACAGAGATTCAACCAGTAATAGCAGAGCATCAGTTATTTCCAAAGAACAGGACCCAAAGGACTACCCAGATTTATTCTTTAAAAAAAAATCCCAGCGGCTAACTGCCTTTAAGATACACACGCTCTGACCACAGGCGTTCCCATGCCTTCCCTGCTCTAACTGCGGTGCGCCTCCTGCACCCCGCTGCAGACCGTGAAGCTGCACGGACATCTCCTCTCACCTCTGCTCTCCACACTTGTTATGCTGGAAGAGTTTTCCTAGTAGACGCTCCCCTCCAACCTCACTGACTGGTGCACACTCGTTAACACGGGGGCATGACCTTCTCTGGGAAAGCTTTCCTGAGCTGGACCGGATGTCTCTCCTTTGTCTTCCATGCACCATCAACCAGCAGTCAAAGACTGAGTGTGCTTACCACATGCCAGGTGTAATGACAGGCTCCCACGCTACCAATGAAATTACCTACTGAAATAATGTGCATGTGTTTGTATGCTTCACTGGACTCAGATATTCTTGAAAGGCAAGAATTCTGTCTTATCTGTATTCTATTCTTAGCTTGGCACTTGACAATCAAATTTTAATAAATAAATGAAGAACCCTTGTTTTTACAGATGTTCCCCAATTCCAGGGTGCTCAGTCCTTAATAACCTACAATCAATCTAGCTCCAGGTTCTACCTGATCCCAGGCCAGGGATGTATTTTACTCCATGAACTCCAGAGATTCCTTAGCTACTCCTTAAGGTATCTTAAAGGCCTTTACCATTTCCAGCCATTCAAGAAGGTACAGGGGTGTTTACCTGTGGCCCAAGGGGCTCATGTGGCCCAGGATGGGTATGAATGTGGTCCAAGACAAAATCATAAATTTACTTAAAACCTTTTTTTGCTCATTAGTTTTCATTAGTGTTTGTGTGTTAAATGTGTGGCCCAGAGACGCCAAAAGGTCGGACACCCCTATATATCAACCCCAGCAGGCTGACATTCCTCCCCAACGCTCTCCTGTTTCCGCCTCCATAGTCAGTGGCTTATCAGGCTGGTATTACTTTTAGAGGAGGCAGCTGCTTGACCTTCTTCTAGACAGTTAAAATAAGAAAACTATTACCTACTTTTCAGGATTACTGTCATAGTTAAACAGTGCCTATCATTAATTAAGCAGTGAAATAAATCATAACTTAATAAACTGTCCCCTAGCCAGGTACTCCCAGTCTGAATAGGTCCTTGAAGTATTTTCAACATCTCAAAAATTTTTCTCAGGCTCTGACCGACTGCTGCTCCTAACTGATATCGCAGTAACATTTGGACTTTGCGCCCAGTTCCACAGACAGTTCAATGGCTTTGATGGCAGAACGTGATCTGATGAGTTGTGACCTAATACATTTAGAAGTAGTTAATCATTAATTCAAGAAATATTTTACTCAGCCCCAAATATGCATGTCAGGCGGTTTCAGATGCTAAGGATATACAGTGGTGAGCGTAATACAAATCTCTGCCTTGGGACTTACAGTGTGTGGAAGGAAACCCACAATAAAATAACAAAATACAACGTTTCTTTTAAATATGTTAGGTAGGAAAGGCTTCCCTAAGCTGATGTTTGAGCAACCCTAAAGAAGGTAAGAAAACAAACTATCTGAAAAAGAATGCTTCGGGCAGAGGAAGAGCAAACGCAGCGGCCCTGAGGCAGGAACGTGTTTGGAACATGTGAAGGGGAGAGCGATGAGCAAGGACGGAGTGCGCAGGCGGGGTAAAGCCACGGGAGATCAGGGATGTGTGCACACACGCACAGAGGGAGGGTACAAAGAATACATAGGTATGGCTTTCTAAGCTATGCTTAAGATTTTAGTTTTTTCTCTGAGTGGGGGTCTTAAGCAGAGGATTGAGTTGATTTGCTTTAAGCTTTAAAAGGATTACTCAGGTTCTACCCAGTGTGGTTCAGGTGGTTCATCCTGCAAAGTGAAAGGTCCTCAGATGGAGCATGTATGTGAGGCAACCGACCAATGTTTCTCACATTGATGTTTCTCTCCCTCTCTCTCTAAAAATAAATAAATAAAATCCTTAAAAAGGAAAAGGATAGCTCTGCCTGATGCACTGAGAATAGACTGGACAGGGGGAGCAGCCACAGAGGTCCATTAGGACATTACTACAGTAGCCTAACTGAGGGCTGGTGGTGGCAGTCGAGATGGTAAGAGCACACTAAATATATTTAGAAGGGAGAGCTGACAGAATTTGTTGGGAGGACTGTGAGAGAGCAGTCAAAATTATTCCTAAGTAATTAGAAGGACAGAGTTACCACTTATTGAGAAGGGAAAAGCAGGTTTAAATAAGGGATAGCAGAGTTATGTTTTGGATGGTTAATTTTAAGAAGCTCATTAGGAACCAGTGTCAAACAGAAAGCTGGGATATATTTGGAGCTCAGAGTAGAAATTTAGGATGAAAATTCTGATTTAAAGATCTTCATCATAGAGTTGGTATTTAAAATCTTGAAAGTCTAATAAGATTACACGCAGTGAGTGAACACAGAGAAGAGGTGCTAGGAACAAGCACTGGTCACATTTCAAACGTAGAGACAGGGAATAACGCAGAAGTACAAAAGAGACTAAGGAACAGACATTAAGGTAAGAAGAAAATTAGAAGACTGTGGTATCCTAGAAGCCGAGTTAAAACAGAGAAGTGCAACAGGGAGAGTCACACACTGTGTCAAACGCTGCTGACAGGTTGAGTCCCATGAGGAAAGAAGAGTGAAGACCACAGCAGATCAGGAGATAATGGGACAAGAAGAACGGGGGCCGGGACAGAGAAATGAGAACAATGTGTGAGCACAATACGGGAAAGAAAACATTTTTTTTTTTAATTGGGGAAATTACAGCTTGTTTATATGGCAGCAAGAACAATGCAGAAGAAAGAAAAACATCAAGTGAATGATAAGGAGTAAGAATCTAGGGGATGCTGCTGGGACTATACCCTAAGAATCCTCAAACACCACTCAAAAGAACTAATGCACCCCTATGTTCATAGCAGCACAATTTACAATAGCTAAGTGCTGAAAATAGCCGAAGTGCCCATCAGTAGATGAGTGGATCAAAAAAAAAAAAAAAAAAAAACCCAACTATGGTACATTTACATGATGGAATACCACGTAGCAGAAAGAAGGAACTCAGGAGTTTTGTGACAGCATGGATGGAACTGGAGAGTAAATGCTAAGTGAAATAAGCCAGTCAGTGAAAGACAAATATCATATGATCTCACTTGTAAGACAAATCTAATGAACACAATAAACTAACGAGCAAAATAGAACCAGAGTCATGAAAACACAGAACAGACTGACAATGACTGGAGGAGAGGAGGATAATGGAGGAAGGAAGGGGAAGGGACTAGTCAAAGAACATGCATGAATAACCCATGGACAGGACAACAGTGTGGGGACTGACTCTGGGAGTGGGGGGCGGGGGGACGGGCTGGGAGGAGAGCAGAGGGGAAAAATATGGACAATAAAATAAAAATAAAAATTTCATCTGGAAAAAAAGAATCTAGTGGACAAATGGAGAGAAGGCTTCACTAGGAAGTTAGCAAGGCGGAATATACTGAGCAGGTAATGAAGCAAGACTGCTGGTTACTCAACCTTCTCAGGAACAAAAGCAGCTGAGAATAAAGGGGCGGGAGGAGGAGGGGAGGTTTGAAGAGAGAGAAAAAGGTATGCAAGAGCCTCCAGGGGTGTCCAACCTGTGGCCCAAGGGCCGCATGCAGCCCAGGATCACTATGAATGCAGCCGAACACAAAATCGTAAATTTACTTAGAACATTATGATATTTTTTGTGATTAAGTGTCACAATGTATTTAATTTGTGGCCCAGACACCAAAAGGCTGGATACCCCCGAGACATGTGAGAGTGACTAGATTACAGAAATGACACGGAATCTAAACTGGATAAAGAGAAAGTGAGGACAGAAGGACAGTAAAGAGGTGGCAGGCATGGGGCTGAAGAATAATTAGGACAAGAGAACTACAAGGAGAAAAACCAGAAAAATAGGAAGCAGTGGTGAAAGAATGAGATACTTAAAAGTGAAACTACTGAAGGCAATTAGTTATCAGTAATGGCAAAGTCTAGTGTATGCCCAAGGAAATAAGTACTTAAGACTTGGTTGAAAACAAGATAATCATCAAAAAAAGGAAAACTGGGAGGCCAAAGTACTGGAATAATCATCCACTAGGATGCTGAATCACGAAGACTTCTGGAAAGAGCCATGTCAGAGAAAGGGCCAATGAACCCGGAGCTTTCTTCAAGGAAAGAGAAGGGTCTATATTTAACTGCAGTGAGAAGGAACACAGGTGGCACGTTTCCCCTCCACAGGCACCAGCAATTGGCAGCTGGTAAAAATCAGCAGGGAATAGGGAAAAACCAGAACCGTCACACACTGTTAGTGGGACTGTAAATTGGTGCAGCTGTTTTGGAAAACAATCTGGCAGTTCCTCGGGCAATTTAAAAAGAGTTACCATTATGACCCAGCAATTCCTCTCCTAAATATACTACCTAAGAAATGAAAATGTATGACCAAATAAAAACTTGTACACAAATGTTTAGAGACGCATTATTCATAATAGCCAAAAGGTGGAAACAACTCAAATGTTCATCAGCTAATAAATGGATAAGCAAAATGTGGTCTATACATGCAGCGGAACATTATTCAGCATAAAAAGGAATAAAATATGATACATGCTACACCATGAATGAACCTTGAAAACATTAGGTTAGTGAGAAAGTCTGTCACAAAAAAATCACATTTCACTCATATGAAATATCCAAAATAAAATCTACAGCGACACAACATAGATTAGTGGTTACTTAAGGTTGTGGGGAATGGGGAGATGGGGGGATGATAGCTAAAGGGTACAGGCTTTCTTTTTGAGGTGATGAAAATGTTCTACAGCTGAATGAGGTGACAGCTGCAAATGTCTGTAAATACACCAGCAAGCCCTGAACTGTACACTTTAAATGGGTAAACCGTATAGTATGTGAATTATATTTCAATGAAGCTGTTCTAATAAACAGATGTCATAACAAACATAGAGAAATCAAGATGTTGTTAGTGTCTAGAATTCTGCAACCCTACTTCAGCGGCCTGGCACCGGGTGCAGATTTAGAATGGCTGAGGCCAAAAGGGCAGCTAGGGACCCTGCCAGGAAGAGGTAAGAACTCAGTTGCAACATCAGAATGCAGGGCTGCCCCTCGTCAACGGCATCTCCACAAGCTGGTAATGAGAGGCTTTTTGGCATTGATGCTGTACTTATGTTCACATTTGTGAATAATTGTACTTATAATCTGAGAGCCTACTATATGCTAGAAACTGCACTATGTGTTCTTAGGATTGTGACTAAGAGCATGAATTCTGGGCTCAGGCACGGGTTGGAATACCCTCTAGAATTCACTTTTAAGCTGTATGACCCTGGGGGAATTAATTGAACCATTTGGACCTGTGCTCTTATTTACAAAATGAGTTGTACTCAAGCTTATATAAGATCATGCACTTACCACAACACCTGCTATATGCTCAATAGATATTTGCTATTATTATAACTAATATCTCATCTTCCCAACAACTCTGTTATTTTTGACACTGCTAAAGCTGGAAAGAGATGAGCTGAAATGTGAACCCTAGAAAAGACTCAGTTGTCAGCTGGACAAAGTTAGTCACTGCTGGTCAGAAACAGACTGAACTGTCCTTCTCTGAGTTGCCTGCTACGTTGCTTCAGAGTTCCTGACTGCATGGAGTACACTCAGGATCATAGAAGAAATGAAAGCTAATGGGGCTCTTCCAATAACTGACTTCACACCTTTGGTCTTTATAATTCTGCACCCTGACTCAGTTAATTAGCCACATGGAACAAGAGAATCATTCTTCATTCTTCCATCAAAGTACTTTCTCCCAGAGTTTATCCTCAGAGCGTAACTGTGATACTGCAAGCTCAGAACTGCTACGCTCAGAAAAACTTCCTAGATCATTCGTACCCCTTTCTCCATTTTACAGGACTAGTACTATGATCTGCATACAGGAGGCACACAATAGTCTATTGCTGATAATGACTCAACCCCCAGGAAATTAACACCATGAAATGACTCAACACCAGAAATTAAGAATCTGTGAGGACAGTCATACCTTTTGAGGCTGGAGGACAGTTGCCAAATATCATCAGGATCCATTCCTGTAGGATCTTTCCTGTGGGCCACGAGAAAGATGCTCTTCTCCTTGTATGAGGTATAAATGGTCAGGATCCCCATCATCACAAAATAGGTTCGAATACAGTTAAGGGGAAAATGCACAAACATATACACCAAAGAGACCTAACATGAACTCATAAGCAAGGGCTACCAAAACTACTGAAAAAAAAAAAGTTCCGTCTTGCTGCAAAAACACTGAAATTCAGCTATTTCATTTTCATCCTTATGTTTATGTACTAAAAGAAGCAAGGCTCTCTAGGGTTAAAATACTTCAAAGGGAAATACTTCAAAAAGGAAGAAAGAAAAAGGGTACAGGGCATAAACCAGCTCTCATCTTTTCTGTTCAAGGATAACATATACAGACTTGTCAAGACTTGTGCTTACTTCTCTATAAAATACAAACTAATAATCACAGTGGACTTGACCAATTTCAAGCGTCATTAAAAAAGAAGATAAGTGGCTTCAGATTATAGTTTACTATAAGAACAATTACTTCCTATATGCATATAGCTTATTATTATATTCAGTTTTTGACAGTGTTAATTAATATTTTGAGAACCTGCTACACGCCAGAAATTGGCATAAGAGCTTTTTATACATTTTGTAATTTAAGTTTTATGACAGTTTGAGGCAGGAGAGTATAGTGCAAGGTATATGGGCTTTGGAGTGAGGCAGCCTTAGATTTGAATTCTGGTTTTTTTTTTTTTATTATTATTTAAATGAATGTTCAAGTACAGTTTTCACCCCCTTACTCCCATTCAAGTTGAATTCTGGCTTTTAACCAATGTAACCTTGATAAATTATCCCCACCCGCCACCAAGGCTTAACTGTCAGCTCTAAACGGAGATAATACTGACTTTTTATTTTTAAGTGTCTAGCGCACAGAAGACATTTATAGAAGTAGTCATTACTACTACATATTAAACTGACATGACTATAAAAATGGCAAGTTCTTATTTTGTTTTAAATACAACCAAACAAATAAAATTCCATCAAGGTAGTTAGTTCTCTTAGGAGGCCATATTTGTAATAATGTTCTCATTCTTCCAGCCTCTTTGGAATTATTTTGAAAACTGTCTCAAGAACCTATGGCATACTCTTTTGAACTGCCTTAACAGTGAAAAATGCATAATGGGATAATATGTAGATGCCAAGTCTAGGAACTATGATTTGAAATAAATATGGATAATATCATTTTTGATCAGGACTTGTTTTATTAAATGGCCTACTAAATTCCTTAGAAGAAAAATTCCCAAAATGGAGATTTTAGAAATATTTCAGATTGTAGCAATACTGTTAAAAAACGTAAACTGCCTACCAAAATGATTTGTTTTAAACAACTAGTACAGTAATGGCACATGGCAGGTACTCAAAAACGCTATGTGGCTACTAAGAATGAGGCAGACCTATATATTCTAATACGGAAGGACACCGACACATTTAAGTTAAAAAGAAAAGCACAGTATGTACAGACTGACTTGGGAGGAAGGGGTAGGAACCACAAGAAAACTGTTACTATGAACATGTGTTACTTGTGCAATAATAGTAATAGTATAATAAAAAGTTCTTAATATTCAGCTTTTTGAGAAATAATCTAGCTGGGTAGGTAACAGACATTATTCTGCATTTATCATAAAAAAGATAGGAGAAAGAAAACATTTCAGAGCTGATTACATAACTAACACATTACATAATATCTCATTTAATCTTTACAATAACTCTGAGTGTATATTACTCATTTATAAATGAACAGTATTCAAACAGTCTCAAAAAAGTTCTTATTAGCACAAGATCACAAAACATCTTGAATTTCAAACCCAGGTTCCCCTAGCTCCAGAGTCGGTTCTTACTTCCGCTGTCATCCAAGCCACACCTGTAAGTCATGCTCAGTAACTCCCAGTCCAGCCCTCAGCTTCAAGGAAACCTGACACAGATGTGAACCTCCGAACTCTGATGTTTTCCTGATATCCTGGCACGAGTGGCTTGAAGCAACCTGGTCTAATGTGAGAAGTTCTGGACCAGAACTTCTGGACTAGAAGGGCTGGGTTGTCACTATTACTATGTTTGGCTATCAGGTGCTTACACTTGGATTATAATAACCTCTATATTAATAACTAAATAGAATTAAAGATAAAATAACCATATTAAATCTAAAATATCAGTGATAGTCACTACATAAATTTACAGACTACCACAGCTGACAATGTAAAATTCTAACATTAGCAGGCCCTCAGATCAAAGTTTGTTTCTTGTAGGGAACAGGGAGGCTACCAGTAGAGATTTTAAGACAGTCACTAGAAAACAAACCCAAGCACCAACAAAGGATATGATATGACGCACAAAGCCAAAACAGGCTTGGACTCTGGGAAGGGATGCATGTAGTCCCAAATCAAAGCCACTATGGCAAAGAAACAGGAGATGGTACAGATGGTGAGGCGACCGTCAATCAGACCAAAATTCTCCACATACTTGTACTTTTCCAGAAGTACCTAGTGAGAAGAAAAGGAATGAAATTAACAGGAATGTATTCTTCCTTGAAATTTTATTCTTAATTTCCTTGATAAAAGCTACAGTAGAATCATGTAAGTTACCAAGTAGTTCTCTCTAATCAGAATTTTACCACTCTAAGCAAAAATATTCAAGCTGTTTACAATGGATCCCAGAGAAAAAGTTCATCAACTTCTCAAATATTTTTTTAATCCCTAGGATGAAGCTAAAGTTTTCTTTTCCCTTTTTAAACGGAGAGACGCCCGTCATGTCAGCTCCTATGTGTCCTCAGCCTTCTTTACTCTTGGCTCTTTTACCTCAAAAACCACAGATCAGCAGCTTTCTGGGACAGAAACGTTGGAGAATTTGAGGAATTACTCGGGGTAGCTAATTTATATTTTACCACATGCTCCCCTACACACACTGTAAAGATTTAGAAACTGCTTCCTGGCTCAATTCCTAAGACTGGAAACTAAGGTCATTCCAAGCGACAGAAGAAAAAGCCTGAAAATGAGCCATCAGCTGTACGATGCTAACAGACCTCCGCCTCAAGAAAGTACCTTTTTGGCAGAATCATCCAAAGAGTTTTTCACAGCTGATCCATCCCATTTGTCAATTTTTACAGGCTTATCATCAATCTTCCACTGTAAAACAAACAGAAGAGTTGTACACCAAGAGACACGGCATCTTACCGAAGGCAAAGTGAACTCCTTCCTTAAGAACATCCTTAAGTGTAAGTATCATTTACTCTTGTCTTCTGACGTTGGACGGCTAAAAGACAAAGCACTTAGAAACGAAGGTGAAGGAGACGAGGGTCACGGGCATCAGGTGGTACTCACGATGTTGCCAGTCTCCACGCTGAGAAGTCAAAATCTACCAGCTCCAAACCAGAACACCTGCCTGGGCTACAGAGACTGCAGTGTGAACGCACATACCCCATCCTTGTCTACCCAAACATGAGTATGGAAAAGATCTCCACGTGGTCATCCTTTCATTCTGTGACAACGAAACTCAGAGAATACCATCCACAGATTCTCAGACGGTAAAAAAATGAAGAAGGTCTCCATGAATCTATCTTTGCCCGCTAACAACTTCTATGTTTTACTATAGGAAAATCCAGTGTAGTCTGTTGGAAACAACATTTTGAACTAAAAACCAAGTTATACCACATATGACTTTCAGACAAACCCTGCTCAATTTCCTCATCTACAAGGATTGAGAAAGGTCACCAAATATTGTGCTACTTAGAGGCAAGTGATTCTCTTACACACTGTTGGCAGAAATTCAAAATAGTACACCACCTATGGAAGTCAATTTAACACCTTGGCTTCAACTTTACTTCTGGGAATATTTCTCTATCTGCACAGGCATGCAATACTACACAAGGCTACAGAGCAGCAGCATTTATAACAGTGACTATTACATATTTATCATATAATGTATTTATATGTAGCTCTCTCAGTGGAGAGGCGGGGAGGCAGTTAGACGTGTAAGTCCAGGCCCAGGCTGCGAATACAAACGCGGATGACTTCACTGGTGACAGCATTTAAACCCTGACACTGGCTATCTCTTCGGAAGGTCAAGTAACATGAAAAACTACCACTGAGATTTGGCAAGAGGGAGGTCACAGCGGAGAAATGGTACAGGCAACAGCCAAAAAAAGGGACCTGTACAGAGGGAGATATTAACTTCTGTGATATCACTGTGACATAATGGTGAATAAGCAGTCAATAATAATAATAATTTGAAGCTTCAAAGGTTACTTCGTAAACAATGTAAAGATTTTAAAAGAGTTTAAATTAAAATACAATTCACATACTATAAAACTTAGCATTTTAAAATGTAGAGTTCAACAGTGTTTCAATTATACTCACGAGGTTGTGTGACTACTGCCACTAACTCCAGAACACACTCCTCGCACTAAGAAGAAACCCCACACCCGTACGCGGCATTCCCTCCCTGCTGCCCTCCAGCCCCAGCAAACACTACATCTACTTTTTCTCTGAATGGATTTGCCTATTCTGGACATTTTGTATAGTAAATGGAATTATACAATATACAGCCTTTGGTGACTGACTCCATGTTGTAACATGTATCAGTGCTTCATTCCTTTTATAGTCAAGTGTTCCACTGCATGGACATACCACATGGTGTTTATCCATACATCCTGTCAGTGAGTACTTGAGTTGTGTCCACCTTTTGGTTATCATGACTAATGCTGCTATAATTATCCGTGCACACAGTTTTGGGCAGACAGACATTTCCAATTCTCTTGAGTTTATACCTAGAACTGGAATATGCCAAGTCATATGGTAACTCTACGCTGAACTTTCTGAGGAACTGTTTTCCAAAGTGGTTGCCTCACTTTACATTCCCAGCAGCAATGTAAGAGGCTTCCGATTTCTCCAAATCCTTGCCAACATTTTATTTTTTACCATAGCCACACTAGTGCATGTGAAGTGGTATGTCATTGTGGTTTTGATTTGCATTTCTCTAGTACGCTGAGCATCTTTTCATGTGCTTATTGGCCATCCGCATTATCTTCTATGGAGAAATGTTTATTCACATCTTTTATTCTTTTTAAAATTAGACTCTTTATTATTGAGTTATAAAATTCTTATATAGTCTAGACACTAGACACTTATTAGATATATGGTTTGCAGATATTTTCTCGTTCTACAGCTTGTCTTTTCACTTTTTTGAGAGTGTCCTTTGACACAAAATAGTTTTTAATGTTAAAGTAAAAAATAATGAAAAAAAAGAGTTTTGAGATGCTATTAAAGGTTAGTTTGCAGCACAATGTTAAAAAGTCAGCACCTTGCTTTTTTAAACACACGCACACACTCATACTCACAATAATGCCATGAAACTGTCCTGTCCATTGTCTCTGTCTGAGCCAGGTCAGGATACGGGCATACCACCCAAAAGTCTAAGGCACCAATCACTGAGAGTACAAGAGGACACATGACCTGTCTACAGACACATGCTTGGTAGGTGACAAAACCAAGGCGTAAGGCTAAGCCTTCCAACCTCAAAACAGACGTTCTTTCCCCGGCTACATCAGCTAGAACATGGCCTGCTCCAGAACTGGGGGCAATGTACTCAGTAAGGTAAGAGAACTAGATTAAGAACTGGGGAATCCAGGTTCCGGACTGTTAATAACTCACTGTGTGGTCTTGGGCAAGTTGCTTCATCTTCCCATCTCCAACTGTGTCCATGTCTACAAAATGAGAAGGCTGGGATAGACGAGCTTCAAGGGCTTTTTCATTATAAACATTTTAGAGAAAACGATATTGATTAATCAGAATAGTTAAAAAAAAATCAACAAAAAAAAATCTTAAAATGTCAGAACCACAGCAATTTAAAAAATTAACTAGGACAGTAGATCTCAACTTGGAAATAACTATTAAAATGTAAAGGAAATAAATGAAAACATACAGATGTCCAGGCCCCACCTTCAGAGAATCTGATTCAGGCCTGGAATAAGGTACAAAAAACTGTATTTTAAAAAATATATATTTATTTATTTAGTTTTGTTGGGGGGGAGGGAGGGAGGCAGAAAGACAGGGAGAGAAACATCCGATGTGTGACAGGTAAATCGATTGGTTGCTCTCACACTCCCCCAACTAGGGACCTGGCCCACAACCCAGGCATGTGCCCTGACTGGGAACCGAACTGGTGACTTTTTGGTTAGCAGGCTAGCACTCAATCCACTGAGCCACACCAGCCAGGGTCAAAAGTCTATATTTTTAACTAGAACCCTAAGAGGGTCTGATGTACACAGTCTCCATATCATGTTATGAAAAATATTTGTTTAAGGAAGCTAAAGCCTGGAATAACCACATAGTTAGTTGTTGAGTACTTACTATGTGCCAGACACCACCTTTTAAGGCAAATACTATAATTATTGCCATTTAACAGATAAAGGAACTGAGATATAAAATTTACTAACTTGCCCAAGAACATACAGCTGGTAAGTGGCAGAGACAAGATTCAAAGTCAGACACATGGCCTGGCTCCAGACCCTGTGTTCTCAACTAAGATATAAAAGCTGGATTTTTAAGATGAAGCTGACAGTCCAGCCGAGAGATAGAAATCCAGCTATGAGGTTAAAAGGGTCTGGATACAGCTTCTAGAAAGCATGGTTTCATACCACATTTTAATAGTCAAAACAAATCCAGTCAGGAGACAGAGATCTAGGTAATAGGTTAAAAGGATTTAGGTGTATCTTCTGGAAAGAATGATTTAATACAACACATTAATTTTAATAGCAAAACAAATTAAGCAAGCAATTTTTCTTTATAACCTGCTATGTAGAACAAAATACTTTGATGTATTTTGGGCAAAATAATTTACTGCAATGATCTAAGTTATTCTGTGATGAAATTTAGAAGAATATATTTGCATACCTATTTTTAAGATCAGGAAACTGGATTTGCTTTGTTCTTAAAGTCAGTTTCATAAGAACAGAAATTCACATCTGCTTAGGAAAAGCTACAAGCATATTTGCATCTCTTTACTACATTTGTTTATGGCAAGTGAATACAGCTGCAGGAAATAAAATAAAACCCTCCAAAAAATCTAGACAAATCAAATTAAAGACACTGTAAAGTAACAGCCTTTCATTCCCACAAAGCGAGAGCTTCTCAATCATTCGGATCCTGCTCCACTGAAGATAACATTTCCCCACGTTCTCTTCCGCAGGTCCTCAGTTTTCACACAACTAGAGGCACCATCTTCTACGGCTGCTCCTGAAGACCGAGTTTTTCTCTGCCTGATTCAATACTGCCAAGTACTTTTTCCAGAACCTCTCATGGAAAACTGGACAAACTGGTATAACAACACAAGACGATATGTCACATTAAGTGACAGCTTAATTCCCATGTGTCATAAATGCTACAGAATTCAGAAGGGGAACAACTCGATGTAAGGTAGAAAGGAAATTTTCCAAGAGAAAAGTATCTAAACAGCTCTTGACTTACTTCTCTCTTACTTCTTGGTTAATTCTGTCAAGTGCTCCTTTGTGAGGCCTTTTTACCTATTTCTGCTATTCAAGTTGGAAGTTCTCATCACCTTGTCATTCTATTTTTACAGCCCTTTATAAAGAACATTTACCAATATTATACAATTTAATATTTACAAGCTTGTAATATGTACATATGAGCATCCACAATATTTACATAAGAAAATTTGAGTTCAGTAGTACCAAGTAACTTGTCCAAGGCCATGTAGCTTTTAACACGCTGCACTAGAACTCAAACTTGTCTTTCTTTTTGCATCAAACCCTATACGCTACTATGGCACAAGGCATTGTTAGATGGCTTTTAGTTTTCACCTCTCTAAACTATCTGAATAATTTTCAAAACCCTTCAACGGCTTCCTACTCCTACTTCAGGCAGGCAGCCATGCCCTGTTCAATCTTGCCACTGCAGGTTTCTTAGAACATCAAGCACCGTCTGTGGGCCTTTGCTCAAGCACGTTAACCGGTGTGTGACTGCCCTCTCTCCCCCAAAGAAAGGTTCCAGCCCCACTCTCAGACAAGAAGTAGTACCCTGGGGATCGTAGTCCCTTATCAACTAGATCTCATGGATAACTGTCTCTCTCTCATCTGAACTTCTGTAAAAAGTACACAACTGAATACATCATATACTTCTATGTTTAGTATGCTAGGCCCTATACCCCCTGTTCTACACTCAGCAATACTGAGTACTTTCTGACAGTGGGACTCCTGATTTATTCTTCTGCCATCACACACTTGTAGAAGACACTACAGGTTACAGAGATCATCAGTGTGTATCACCTCATTTGATTCTCCCCAAAACCCTAACATTTCAGATGCAGAAAGAGAAGCTGAGTCAGGTTAGCAGAGCTACTTCAAAACTCAAATCTTACGATCCCCAAATCCAGGTTCTTTCAGTAACACATTAATTCCCTTCTGTTCCTCTTCTGAATTCTCTAGCATTTATGGCACATGGGAATTAATGATGCCATGTGCTTTTCAGTAATCAGTACCTTGGCAAAATGTATGCTTAATGTTTGCTGGTGATATGCCAAAAAAAGGAAGTACAAAAGCAGTTAATAGGATAGGATGAGCCCAGGCCGGGAGGTGCTCACCCAGCAGGAAAATAGGATTTGTGTATGAAAATGAATATCAGTTCCCAACACTCTTGCAAGCTTGGAACAATTTATCACTGCAACCCCTAGAACACATCCCTGTCCCTTAAAAAGAGTTAAGAGTGTGAGAACCATATCATTCAAAACCAATGACACCCAAAAAAACAAGCAGAAAGATCAGGACTCCTCA
Organism: Tonatia bakeri; assembly: GCA_004024845.1. Classification (NCBI taxonomy): domain Eukaryota; kingdom Metazoa; phylum Chordata; class Mammalia; order Chiroptera; family Phyllostomidae; genus Tonatia; species Tonatia bakeri. The sequence continues at coordinate 7,351 of PVIA01005954.1, read as the reverse complement.
ACGTGACCATGTATTCATGGCACGTACCGAGTGTCAGGCATAGGTAAGTCTGAAAGCTGTTTTCAATTAAAGTGAAAAATCCTGATTATTTACCATATCAAAGGCCACATGCTTAACATTTCTCATCAAACTGGCCCAGGGCCCTACAATAAGAGAACTGGAAGGGACGTTAGGGTACATTGAAGCTAAATCTCTCCGCTCACAGCTGAAGAAACAAGATATAAGGACAACAAACATAGTTCAAGGTCACTCAGCTAATTAGAGACAGAATCAGTGCTAGATCGCAGATCTCTATGCAAATGTTTCTTCCAAGATGCTATGCAAGGACAAGAAGGGCCAACCCAAGAACGGAGTTTTCCTTTTTTTGTTTTCTTTTAAACCCTTGTTCTAGGACCGCAGTTTAGAATATACATATGGACGGGAAGAGCGGGAAACAGGCAAGCAGGTACAATCGGCAAACTAGTGAATTCAATTCACCTAGGACACTTGCAGGCAGAAAGCAGGGGGAAATGAGCGGGGTTGTGGGGGAGGGTGAAGATGGCAAGAGAAAAGAAAAATCTTTAAGGCATGCTGTCAGTCCAACAGGGGAAGTCAATACTCAAATAAGTTCAGTATCCGGAGTATGGTGATAAAATGCCTAGAAACTTCAAAAAGAAAAAGGCTAAGGAGCAGTTTGAAATCTGTAGCGACACGCAAGAGTGCGGGGAGTTTGGGGACTACTGACTTCCAACTGCTGCTTTCATTCCTTCGGGCTTCAGTTCCCCCCCCCTCGGTGAAATGGGCACATTCAACCGTACCCCCAGCACCACCGAGGAAAAGCGACGGCCCCGTGAAAATAATCAAGTTATCGTAAGAAGCTGTGGTGGCCGGCACGAAGGTCCAGGAGCACTTCCGAGAAAGAAAGACGACCTAAAGAGGAAAGAGACCGGTTTGAGGTGCGGAGAGAGCAGACTGCAAGCACCCCTAAGTTTCCCATGGTGAGCCAGATCAGTACTCCCTTAAGAACCTGTGAAGAAAAGGGGGGCGGGGATGGAAAGGTGGGATGGCCGCCTCCCGGGCCTCCACTGGCTTGGACTGTCCCCAAGAACTGCCTCCTCACCTTATCCAACAAGCCGCTGCGGCCGCTACCTGTCCCGCAGCCTGAGCCACTGCCAGACCCACTACTGCCTCCGCCGCCACCACCTCTCCCGCCCTGTGCAGCTGCCGCCGCCGCCGCCATCTTGACTGCTTCTGCGTTTCCCTCCCACTTCTACTTGTCTGAAGCCGATTGGCTGAAGCCGACGCTGTGACGCGTCGCGCAGAGTCCTAGCTGACGTGAGGTTGCCGGCAGAGTGGCCGCGGGGCTTGCCGGGATTTGTAGTAGTCAGGAGCTCCGGCGGCCGGTTGCTACCCACACGGCTAGCCGCCGCGTCGCGGTTACTAAGGGGTATTGGCAGGCGCCACTGTGGAGCGGCTCCGAAATCCGCGTAAATCTTGCAGGCGCGCATCCCACCAGACCGGGACGTCGCCCCCGCGAACGCCTCGGAAGCGGAAGAGACGCCGGAGGCAGGTGCGGCTGGAAACAGTTTGCCGGAGGAGTTAGAGTCTCCTCCGTCCCAAACTTAGAATTTCGAAAGGATGTGAGGAGTTTGTTCGTCATCCTTTTCTAGCCATGTTACAGCACATACCAGTTATTCTCTGTGGTGACTGTCATCTTAGCTGTTAGTAATGTCGTGTTATGGAGAACTCGTTCACTGAGTGACTACTCTCTGCCAGGCAGTGTCTTATGTGCATTCATTTATTTTTTATGTAAGTATGGTTGGTATGTAATGCGATATTCATTTCTGGCGTATAATATAGTGATTCGACATTTATATACCTTACGATGTGATCACCACACTAAATCTAGGAATCATCTGTCACTGCAAACTTATCACAATATTATTGACTATATTTCCTTTTACCTTTTTCACCTACCCTCCCTCCCCTTTCCCTCTGGCAGCCATCAGTTTGATCCCTTTTTCTATGAGTCTCTTTTTGTTTTGTTTGTTTTATTTTTTAGATTACACCTATAAGTGAAATACTGCATTTGTCATTCTGTGACTTTCTTAGCATAATACCTTCTAGGTCCATCCATGTTACCTCAAATGGCAAGATTTCATTCTGTATTTTTTAATATATTTTTTGAAATGCCAGATGGCAGGATTTTATGGTTTTAGTAACCCAAATACAATGTGCACGTAAGCTGTCTTCTATTCATTTTCTTTGCTGAGCAGCCTGACTTTGGGATGGGTGACTCCGGTGAGCCCCTTCCCGGGCTGCTCTTTCCGCAGTAGCTTTGCGGTGTCTCCGCACAGTTGATTTGGTGGACAGGGGAAGCACTTCAAGCTCCTTGATGCTGTGGGCCAGTAACTTCCAATAGCCAGTAGGCAGCATGTGCTGTGTTTTCTTGTTGCTCCCATAACCAATGCTGGGCCTCAAGATCTGGCCTTTAAATCTTTTTCAGGCCCTGTTGTCAGTGTCTCTGAGTTTTTGCCAGTTATGCTTAATTTTGACATATCAGCCTGACTAGCGCCAGATGAATTTCTTGGTCCTCTTATTGATGATCTTGGGTTTCACCAGGGATCTGAGGGCAGCCATGAGGCAGAGTAGAAGATGGCCGCCGCCTGCATAAGCAGCTCTGAAGAAGAGAGCTCATTCATTATCTTCTCTCTTATTCATTATTGCTGGGTTAAATACTCCATCGTGTGTGTAGCACATCTCGATGTCCATTTAGCCCCCTAACAGCCCTGTCAGATGAAGAAAGTAAGGAATTTACCCAAGGCCAGATAACAGGTATCAGAAGCTGATTTAGAAGCCAGGTTTTTGTAAACATCAAAACCCAGGGTATGTAATAGTAGTCTAGATTTTTATTAATTTACTTGTTCCCCACAAAAATTTTTGAACACCTACATTGTCTAGACCTCTACTAAGGCATAGAGGGTGATCAAGGCAGACCTGTTTTCTACTGTCATGGAATTCCTATTCTGGCGACCAAGAGCTGTTGCATGATAGGATTGTACTGTACTGTACTCTATGACATCGCACCATTTGTTTTTTTACCCCATACCCCCCTCATAAGTGTCCAAATGATTGAATAAACATTTGAGTGCTTACTATGTAGTAGTCACTGGGGATATTTCGTTGAACAAAAATGTCAAAATACCTGTCTCGATGAATAGCATTCATCTGGTAATGATCACTAAATAATATTAGATGAGTTTCCTCACCTCTGTGAAGCAATCCACTCTGATGCCCCTGCAGCTTTTGGTTGTTCATGTTTTCTAACTTTCATTTTCCAAGACCCAGGTCTCATGTCACCTGCTCTGTGGACCCTTCCTTCATCCTTATGTCTTTCTTCTCCGTAGCATTATGTTTGTGGATCAGTTTGGGTCAGTAAACACTCATTGAGGCTAGACAATGGCTGTGTGAGGTGCTGCGGACAGAGAGACGTAGGATTCGGGCCGTAGAGGGGCTCACAGCCTGGGTTAGGGGGGTTGGGAGTGGGGCACAGGCAGTTAAGCAGACCATTGTAATATGCTGGGCATCGTGCCTCCATTAAGAGGTGGGCCTGAGGTGGCAGAACAAAGAAGAGTCAGCCTGAGGAACAAGCATCTGCATGAGCCAGGCAAAGGAGAGGGGCAGAAAAGTGTGATAGGCCAAAGGAGCGGGACAAGCGGATGTGTGCAGATGACAAGCATTCATGTGCATGTGTATGTGTTTGGAGCTGGGATTCAGATAGCTGCTTCAAGTTCAAGGTAGAAACCAGAAGTAGTTGAAGCTAACCAGGCAGACAGCCTCTAAGTCTGGAACTTGGACCTTCTTTTTTCCGCCGTCCAGATAAAGTTCAGATTTCTCTTTAGGTTACTTTCTAGGCAATGTAACCTGGAGGGTATATGCCCTTCCTAGACCGTTAGTTGTAAATCCACACCTTCTTACCTAGTATTCCTCACAGGGAACTGGAATTTCTATAATTAGTTGTGTGCAGGCCTGTATGTCCCCCATGAGCTGAGTCTGATTTATCCTTTGTGTTATATGCATAGTAAGTATCTTTTTCCCAGATTGTATCGTATCTTTCAGTGTTGGTCTTTGCTACTGTTTCTGTGCATAACATTTATTCTGCGTAACTGGTTGTATAAACTGATCCTTTCCTTATTGGTTCGCCATTTGCACGTCTCATTTAAGCACTGTAGCCCCACCCCACTTTCATTAAATTGTTCTCCTCTTCCACCTTCCTGTCTCTGTCTCTGTCTCTAGCTCTACATCTGTATCACCTGCTTCTCAGCTTCTTAGTCCTGTGGTATTGTTTTAGGCCTTATGTGAGACATTTTGGAGCAGAAGGGTAATAATAGAATATAATTAATGAGAAAGGTCAAGAGCTCTGAATGGCAAGCTAAGAAGGGGTATAATATCTATTTTACAGGTGAAGAAACAAAAAAAAAAGAAAGCCAAGAGACTTTTCCTAAGATCAAAGATCAAGTAAGTATACAGACTAGAAGCAAGTTTGCTATATTCCGTAAGTTACTTGAGCCTTCTCCAACAGTAGACATCTCCAGCCAGCCAGTCGCTCATTTGCTCATTCATTCATTCACTAATCTTGTATGCAGGTGTGGCTGGTCACAGGAGAGATTCCCTAAAAGATAGATTGACTGAATGGCTGTTGGTCTTTCCCTGTTTACCCATCTATCCATTCATCTTCCCAACACATTTTTAGTGAGTTCTAGGCTCTATACTAGGCTATGGCATTACATAAGTAAATAAGGTATTATAGTCCCCATAGCAGGTGGGAAATTGGAAAGAGGAGCAAACAATTATAATTAAGTGCTACACTAGGAGAAGTGGGGGTTGTCATGGGGACACACAGGAGGGGCCTCCAGTGCTTTCCCAGTGGTCAAGGATCAGAAAATTCAGAGTGCCCTGTGTTGGACCAAAGAAGATACCAACATCACTCATTTATTCCACAAGTAATTGTGGTATTTATTATGTGCCACTGCTGTGTTAGGAGCCGGGAACACAGAAATGAACACCATAGATGCTGTCTTTCATCTGGAGCTTAGAGTCTAATTAGGGAGCTCAGAAATATGTATAAAAACTCTTGGGCCCTGGGAATATCACCGTATCTTTACCTTCATTTGGTTCCCATACGTTTACTGGGTGTTTCCTATGAGCATTCCAAGGGTGGAAGAGAGACAGTGAATCAGACGTGGGTCCAAACACAGGGGTTCATAGACCCCTGGAGGAGCCCCCTCAAGGTTGTTATTGATAGTAACTGTGGGAGGTAGAAAGGCTCCATCCATGACGGAGGTTCTCCAGGGTTTAGCTACAGCAGCAGTCTTACCCCACAGAAGGTCCAGCAAATGCTTTGTGGAAGAGGTAGCATCTGGACTGGGTCTCAAAAGCTTTTTTTCTTTTTACCATATTTAATTTTTACAGTGCTCTATGGCACAGGTTTTAATTCTTTTTCTATGTGAGACAGCTAAGGCACACAGAGATGAATGGATTTGCCCAAGGTCACTCAGCTGAATGGTAGAAAGTAGACTCAGATTTAAGCCTCCTATCTCCAAAATTGTTGCTCTTCCCACTGCACACTCTAGTCTTTACGTTTGTTGCTTCCAGGAAACATCCCCTTAGGACACTGGATCCCAGCTTCCCCCTCCGCTCCTTCCTCGTACTGAACTCTTCTCAGACCCTGTGTCCCAGGTCCCGCCTTCCTCCCATGGCTTCCCTCCCAATGGCCAGGCGCTCACAGGCTCCCAAACCTCGGCTGCCTCAGGCTGTCTGCAGCTGTCCCAAAGCAGATTTGGGAATGGCTGCATCCCTTAAATGAAAAATCTCAAATCTCTAAGAGCTTAAGGTTTAAGAAATTTATATCTCTTGTTAGAGATTTATTCCTAAAGGAAGTAGTATTTGAGCTGAATCTTAGAGGATGAAAGTAACCAGATGAACAAGATCGAAAAGGCTATTTTGGGCTAAAGGAACATTAAGAACAAAGGCAGGCAAAACTGAATGTGAGTGGTATGTCTTAGGGAGAGAAAATGATTCTGTGAGCCTGATGGGCAGGGCAGACTGGAGCTGGAAGGGTTAGGAATTAGGCCTCCAGGAGCCTTGAAGACTAGGCTCAAATATTTGGCCTTCCTGCTCAGTGGGAATCCAGTCAGAAGACTGTTGCAGTGTTTTGGGGGGTGGGGGTGGATAGAAGTGGAGGGGATGAAAGATTGAATGAAAGCAGTGAGAGACATTGAACAGTATTTCTAAGCTGGAATTTTCATGACTCGTGACCAGTGAATGGAATACCATTTCACGTGGCATTATTTTTGTCAGATTGGTCTTTGTAAAGCACGGCCTGGGTGATGGCTCTCCCCAGCTCAGGTGTCATCCATGACTCCAGGTTACTTACAAGGTGCAACTTGAGCTCCTAGACTGGCACTGAAGGCCTTTCAGGAGCAGACACCATCCTTCCTTTGAGCCTTATTGTCCGAGACTGCCAGACACACGTCCCCTTCCTAGGTCAGGTTGTCTCTTCACTGTGCCAGGCATGCCTACCATGTGCTGTGGCTTTGCTGTTTAAAATGCTTATCTTTCTGTCAGGAATCTTCACCGTGCCAGGCATGCCTACCGCCATTGCTGTTTAAAATGCTTATCTTTCTATCAGGAAACTCAACTCATCCCTCAAACCCTACTTACCCAGTTCAGATCTCATTATTTGCCTATCATCTCACCTGAAATGTGAGCCTCCTCTTCCCTGAACTCTAAAACAAAGAACATTACCAGTGAGCACTTAATATGTACAAGGCGCCACCATTCTAACTCAATCCTTTTATCTCTGTATTAAGGTAGGTGTTATCCACATTTTACAGGTGAGGAGCAGGCTTAGAGGGGCAGGGTAGCTTTCCCACTCAGAGAGCAAGGAAAATCAGAGCCAGTATTCAAACCACGTCGCCTGAGCCTGAATGTAATGCTCTTGCTAGTGTTCCACTGGGTTAGGGTTAGTTTGAACCAAAAAACCCAAGGCCTTGTCTCTCCCTTCATATAAGGGCCAGCCCATGTCTGAAGCAGGGAAGTGGACCTCCAGTCCTTCAGAGGTGGGGGGTGTGTGTTGTGTGGTGGCCCTGGGGAACTCGCAAGCCACATTGGGGTGAGAGAGCAATGCTGCACCTTCTCACTCTTCTGCTTCTTTTTCTTTGCTTGGCTCTCAGGGAGATGTCTTCCTCGGGAGTCTATAAGCTGGATGACGGGAAGCCTTTCCTGAACAACTGCTTTCCAGCCAAAAATCTACTTCGGACACCAGAGGAAGGTCATGTGCTTAAATTGCTATCCTTGCCTCACACCCCCC
>PVIA01005953.1:71000-105990 GCA_004024845.1 Tonatia bakeri | reverse complement strand
ATATATTTTGGAGATTAAGCCCTTGTCTGAGGTATCATTGGCAAATATGTTTTCCCATACAGTTGATTCTCTTTTTATTTTGATACTGTTTTCTTTAGCTGTGCAGAAGCTTTTTATTTTGATGAGGTCCCATTTGTTTATTCTTTCCTTTATGTCTCTTGCTCTAGGGGACATGTCTGTAAAAAAGTTTTTGCGTGATGTATCTGAGATTTTCCTACCTATGTTCTTCTCTAGTACTTTAATGGTGTCACCAATGGTGACACCAATGGTGTCAAAAAAGATTTATATTTAAGTCTTTTATCCATCTTGAGTTTATTTTCGTATAAGGTGTAAATTGGTGTTCTGAACACCTTTCGTTTGTAGAGCATTCTAAACTCTACCATGAGCTTTTGCTTACATTATTGAATTGATCCTCCCAACCATCCATCCAGTAAAATAGTATAGTATTGTCTTTATTTGTCAGATTAAAAACAAAAACCAAAAAAACAAACCTAAAGTTCATTAGGTTAAACAACTTGCCTTAGCCAGTAGGTATCAGAGCTAAAACTATAAGTACAAATGCTTTTCTTTGGTTGTATGTCTAAAATTTTTATCTTGGAAAATATTCAAGCATGGCTAGGAAATGGCAAAATCAGGACATCTAAATTAGTGGGAAATGTTCTATTAAGTCTCCTTGCACTGACCAACCATTCAAACGATAGCAAGTACATTTAATGTAAGGTGTTACTCATTGGGGAAAAACCAAATGAGTGTGGGCATTAATCACATTCACTTGAGGATCTGTCAGAAATGCAGGTTCCTGTCTTTACCCAGTTGCTCTGAATTGTAGGGTCTCTATGGGTGAGTCATTAGAATCTTCACCCTTAATAAGCCTCTCAGGTGATTCTGTGTACACTGACACACAGGGTGATTTTAGCAAATTGTTATTGTTCAGCAAAAATTTAGCCAAGACCCGCAGGTGACCTCTAAAGTTGACATCAGACGCCTTTCCCCCAGTAGTTATTTACCCTGAAAGGTGGAGCGGGTGCGCTGGGCGGGGCCACTCTGGGCGGGGCTGCGCGTGGTGGGGCCGTGTGGGTGCGGCTTGTGTGGGTGGGGTGACCCGGAGGGGGCCCAGCGGTTGGGTGGAGGAAGGGTGTGAGTTGTACGCTCTGTGAGGAGGCTCTGCCCTCTGAACTGGAACAGAAAACAACTTCCGGTTGCAGTCATTCTGTTGGGCGCTGTGCTCCAGAGGTGAAACGTGAGAGACCGGCTAGGAATCCCAGAATTGTGAGTAAGAAACTTCCTGAGCGAGTAGTTGTATCCAGATCTGTCGAGCACGGTGACGGAGAGCTCCTGTGTATATGTGTGTGTGCACGTGTGTGATACACTGGCAGTAGGTGCTCCGCTGGGAGAGCAGTGGAGGAGTTGCGGAGACTACCAGTTTCCCGAACCGCGAGGGACTTTGTGCGAGCGAAACCACGGAGGTCTACGTGAGCTGACCGGGTGGGGCTTTCCAGCCCGTGACGTCAGCGCAACAACCACGTCCCCCTCCACTACGTCGCAGGGGAGGGATTCTGTCGGACTTAGACTTCTTCACTTGGAAGCTGGGGAGGCCTGGCTTGGGGTGTCAGGGTGAGCAGGGGACTCCATCAGGCGGGTAGACTTCCTTCGGCACAGGAGCTGCCTTCCACAAGCTAGTTCTATCATGGTCACGCTTTCAAAAACTTCTTCACTTCTTAGATGCTTTTCTGTTGTTTTTCCCAAGGTTGTTGCACAATTCTGCTATCTGCTTTCCTGTGGGGTGTCATCATAATCTTGTCAGTGAGAGGTTGGGTAACTTTCCCGAGGGTCACGGAGAGAATGGGTGGCAGAGGCGAAAAGAGCAAAAGCAAACCCTGCCGGCGCTGGGAACCCAGGCGTTAGGTAGAGTCCCCACCCCGGTGTAAACGGACTAGCAACGATTTACAGCTGTAAAAAGCTGTTCCTATGTCAAAAAGTGAGGAAAGAAGGGGGAAAATGCTCAGGCCAAAGAGAAGTTGTGTCTCTCTTATTGCTATGCCGTCACATACAAAAACAGAGCGGCCTTGCTATGTAAAGTGTCATTTATCTCAGGTGATTTTGACAAAGTTATACGGGAGAAATGGTAGTAAAGGAAGTGAAGTGACATGAAAGTGAAAGAAAATGAAATGGTCTTTCTCCCTACCACGGTTGAAATGTACATCTCAAACAAGACGTAGCAGACAAGCAAGCACTATATATTCTGCTGAAAAATTATTCTGTCCTCATCTTTTGGGACGGGAGGAAAACCTTAAAGTGATACAAGGTTGTATAAAGCAGAAAATGAAACTCCTTCACAGCCCTATTCCCAACCATAGGTACTCCAAAGCCTTTCACATTTCTTTTACAGGTACATAAACAAGTTATATCATCTTATGAAAATAAGATTATATTTGCATACCATTCTATTATCTGCTTTCTTAGATAAAAAATACATGGTGGAAGTCATGCCGTGTAGCACTACTTTGTCTTCATGTCAGCATAGAATTACTTTGTCGGGGTGTACTGTAACCTACTTAACCATCTCTTAAAATGGCCTGTCCATATATTTTTCCCTTTATTCTTCAAAATTATATTTTATTAGAATATAGATATATTAATCCTTTGTGAAATATGTGGAAAATATTTTCAAGAACTATCAGTCTTTTGGTTTAAAATATCCAGGTTTTGTATTGCTTAAAGCAGTCCCCACTTAAAGTTATTAAACTATATTCCTATATTGTCTGTTAGTTCTTTTTATAGTTTTTATGCTTTACTCATTAAAATATCTGAGTTATTTTTGTACATTGTTTAAGATGGATGTTTAGCCATTTTTCCTGAATCCATTTGTTGAAATCAATTTCTTCCCCCAACTGACTAGAAATAATACTACCTTAAAATAGTAAAACTTTGTACATAGGCCTTTTCTTTTTTCTTATTCTTCTATTGCTTTGTTCTATTTGTCTCTTTCTATACAAATACTCATCTCTTTGATAATGGCCTTTTTTTTTAGTAATTCATAAAGCAAGTCCCTCATCATTTGACTTTTAAAGTTTTCTAGAATATTATTGCACCCTCTTTTAATAAAATTTAAAATAAGCTGTTCATGTTTCATTAAAATAATCCTATTAGAGCTTTAGCTATTATTTAATTTCCAATGCATTCTGTTTATCAAGGAAGTTTCTTTCTGTTTCTAGCTTACTAGGATTTTTGCAGAGAATGTATTTTGGATTATGTCCAAAGTCTCTCCTGGGGTGACATAGGGGAGTATGTTTACATTGGCTTGCACTTTGAGAGCAGTTTTAAATAATATATGTTGATTGTTCATTTGGTCTATACATTTCTTGTTCTTTAGATGATAGCTTTTCATTGTTACTTAACTGAGCATTTCTATCAGAATTGGAAGTTGAATTTTAGCATATGGCTTTTTGGCATCTGTCGGGACTTTTCATGTGTTTTTCTTCTTAGACTTATTAGGATGGTGAATTATTTTAGTAGGTTTCCAGTTTGTGAACCAAGCCTACACCTGGTCACAGTGTAATATTTAAGCATATAGGTTCCTTTTAGTAACATTCTTATTTAAAATCAGTCATTGAGTTTTATCAGTAGTCTTTTTCTGTGTTATCTTTGCCAACCTTTGGTATGAAAGTTATGCTGCTTTCCTAAAAAGAACTGTGAAGAGTTCCTTCTTCTCTGCTCTGAAATAATGTAGATGCAATAAGACCTCTCGTCCCTTTAAAGGTGTGAAAGAATTCACTCATGAAACTATCTTGGCCTGAAAATACATTGTTCTTAAAACAGCACTGTATTTCACAAAAAGGTCCAGAACTTTAAAAATAAAACAAAAACTTAAAATAAGTAAAAGAGTATAAAACACCACTAATGTTGACAACAGGTAACTCATATACTGATCCCGGTTGTTTTTATTCCTAGCCACCTCCCACCTCCTTTTTTTATGGTCAGTGACAATGTTGTTGGAGCCTGAGGCTGATAATAGAATATATTATGGTATTTCTCTTTCTCTCCTCTATTGCAGCAATAGTTTAAAAAAAAAAAAGGAAAGAAAGAAAGAGTGTTGCTTCTACATGGGTAAGTTCTTACCCCAAAGGGGAAACCAAGACTAAAACTCAATTGAAAGAGCATCAGTTTCAGTTTTTTCTCATTAGCTTCCCATTTTTGCTGGGAAATTTCTTCCTTTAGAAGTGATAACCAAGCTGACATTCTACTGTAGGCAAATCCCATAGGGCGGTTTCAAAATGAGTGGGTGAGAAAATACACAAGCTCAACATGCTTGTACTTATTTGAATATGAAGGTGGAAATCATTCTCACAGTCCAGCGCTGGCTTCTAAGGCATACAGACCATCTAACCAACACCTACCATTTTACTCGACTAATAGTTTACTGTTAATATGTGGATAATAGCGTATTATATAATCTTTAGTAGAGTCATTAATTTTTATAAATGATTATTTCTGAACACTTTTTGATTACTTTCAAGGATATGACTTTAGGTAGGTAATGTAATTTAGCAATGTATGTTTGTGATTTGTGGAGAATACTTAAAGACATTCATAAGGATATTTACAGAGTGATGTAGGCATTATGTGAATAGTTGGATATGTAAGATTTTAAGTGATTATCTGTTAATCTAGAAAAAATAATTACTGAGATGATTTGAGGATGTGCTTTATAACAAAGACTGCATGTTTTTTTAAAAATCATACCCACTATCCAAAAGTAAATTGTAGAAGAAAATAATCATCTACTGACGTAAAATGTCACTATTCTAAGTATTCTGATGTGATGCATTAGCTGATTTGCCATTGTTCCTATTTATCCATTTTGTTTCTAATGTTTTATAAGCATGAATATTACTGTTTTATTTCAACTCCTTTGTATTGAATTACATCAATCCGAGTTTTAGTTCCTATTTCCTGTAGGATTTATTCTGTGGCTGCCATTTCTCTCCTGCTATCTCCTCTCCTTGTATTATGGTTTTCAATCATGGGGAAAGAGAAGGTAATTACCTAGAATAGGTAACAAAAATCTCTTTATAGTTCAGGACCAAGATTCTGAGTCATCCTCAAAAAAGGATGATAGCCCTGGCCAGGTGACTCAGTTGGTTAGAGCTCCCCCACCACCCCGTGCATTTAAAAAGTTGCTGGTTTGATGCTTGGTCAGGGCACATTACAAGGTCATGGCTCCATCCCCAGTCGGGGGCATATCAGAGGAACCAACTGATCAATGTTTCTCATAGCAGTGTTTCTCTCTCTCATCCTCTCTCTCTAAAATTGATAAACACATCCTCAGGTGAGGATTAACAACAACAACAACAAAGGATAACAGAAAATATGAAATAAACTGCATTGTGGGTGGGTGGCTAATTAGTGTACAAAGTCTTAAACTAGGTGCAATATTTGACAGCTGTTCAAAAAGTCAAGAGGTTTTGGAACAGGCAGTGGTACCAGTTCTTTGCAAAACTAAAGATAAGCCTTTGGGACCTACATAATACATGTGTCATAGTTTTTTAATACATAGCCTTTAAAAACATTTTTTATTAATTATGATAAAATACACATAACGTGAAATTTGCCATCTTTACCATTTTTAAGTGTACAGCTCATAATGTTGAATATATTCCCATTGTTGTGCAACCAAGAAAAACATTTCTTGAAGGATTTAATTTTTTACAAAAAGAATTTTGAAACTAAGAAATAATGATAATTGTCTCACTGGGGAAATGTCTTATACAATAACCTGAGTTTTCTCTCTTTTGCCATCAGAAATATACTCTCTATGATGATAATTATCAGTCCTAAATTGTGAGAGTAAACAGTTTGAGCATTGATGATCTGCAGTACCTTTCACTTACCACCAATACTTTTCCTTTGCAAAAAGGAAGGGTCTATTGAATATAGGTTATTAATAGTGAAAAGTCTGTCTTTCAAGTAATTACAGTAAGGAAATACTGGTAATTGAATGAACTAAGAAGAAATATGAATTCTGTTTTGATGGTTACTTAGTAAGTTAAAGTTATTTATGAGAATCCTTGAAATATTTGTGTAGAATGAGATATGGAGAATCATTCCGTTGGGCACGAGAACAATCAGGTAATTTTGCTATGGAGAGAGAATTGCTAAAAAGACAGAAATCAGAGACTCGAGTCCTTTCACAATAATATTATCATTTAAAATTACTTGAAGAAAATCCATTGTAAAGGGATATTGAAATGGTTTTACTATTCAGAGCTATTTATTATGTGGCATTTCATGACTTCATATTTTTGCTATCCATAAACTAGAAATGTTTTTCCTTTGATATTGATGTTTCTCAACCTTTTTGAATCCATGTTTCCTTTTTTGATAGACATTGAAATCTCACAAATATTAGATTGTAACATGTGCCCGTGCTTCCCACAGTCTTCTCTTACTCTTCCTTATTATACACAGTATAATCTTTCTCTTATAGTTCCCCCATACAAATATATTCTACAGAGCCCTACTTTATATGATTTATGAAACCAGATTTTTAATATTAATAGCCATTTTTTAACTGCATAACCCACAGTGTCTCCAGATTCTAACATGGCACCCACTCGGAGGAGGGGATACTCGTTGCATAGCTGAGCAAGCTAACTGAGCAGCGCCATGTCTGTCTTTACCTGTGAGGAGCTGAACATCACATGCCCAGTTTCCCCTAAGATATTATATAGTTTAGTTGTGCATGTCAACCCATAGAATTTGATAAATAGTCTGAAAGAAGGTACAGCTAGAGAAAAAAGGAAGTGAGCCAAAGCTGAGACTCCTGGGTGTGGTCTCTGACTGTAAAGTCTTCTTTTAATTCTCAGAAGATAGCACAAAAAATTTCACTAAGTTCTAACATCCAGCAAAATGGGAACCTGGTCTAGGGAGCTTCAGTTTGATCAATGATGTTGTGTTTCTTTGTATATTCTGATGCATTTAGCCAACCAGCTTATGGAAAAAATACAAAATCCAAATTCTGAGAATGCTGGATCTATGATATTTATTTATTGTTTCAGCTGTTTGATTGGGACACAATACTAGTATAGTGCAGTGTGCTTTGGGTATATCTATAACTACAGCACAAATTTACATAACTGAAGTTTACAACCTGGAAAGTGAGACTAGAAATGCAAGCTCATCATTTTGCAAGCTCATGTCATTTGGGGGAATTATCTGCTCTCTTAAAAGGGGGAAATGATCATAAGTAAATGTTACCAGTGGTAATTTTCATCCATTTCCTTCAAATAAGGAAAACACACATACTTTCAAGTGTCTTCAAAAGATTACCTTAACTATCTGACACAGAGGATGTCCTTTTATTGATATGTATGTACTGCATTGTTGACTTATTTTCTTTTTGCTTCTGACATTTTTGGTGAGTGAGGAGGCCAACATTGAATTAAGATACAGAAAAGGTAGGATTTGTCTGTCACTCACTTATTCACCTCTTTGTTTGCTAAGGTGACAGCTTTTCTTAAATAGAATATGAACTCTTTATGATTCACATCCCAAAGTGTTGGGAAAAACAGGTGACTTTCTTTTCTAGGGCAGAGTGAAAGAGGTAGCACTTACTTAAGATAATTTCTTTCCTCCATCCTGAAACTGCTTTAGATTTAAACTAGCCTCTCAACACAAGTGTGAACACTGGCAGAACACTTAGAAAAGTCTTAGCAGTAGGGGAATCCCAGCAGAGGGCCCCTTTCTACCTTCCAGATCACTCACACTTGTCTACAACCCCATAAAAAGTAACCTTCTTAGAATTATAAATTATTCTAGGTTAAAGGTGGTAAAAATCTACCTTTAAGCCTGTGAGTCGTTTCAGTCTTGAAGTATGTGCTTGTGTGTGTGTCTGTGTAATAATCAAAGTTGAACTGCTCTGCCCCGGTTGAACTGTACATTTGGTGGTGAAATACTGTTCGGCTCACACAGTCCCAGCCTCAGTGGAGCTCCACAAGCACCACTACTTACCTTGATTATTACTTTCTTTATTCAGAATTGGTTACATATTATTTGGCAGCATAATACTGATTGCCAAAGACAACAGGCCTAAAATATTTTATCTGTAAAGTAGGAAAAGAAGTTCATTTAAATAGGGGAAGGAGACTGGGAGGAATTAGAGTACCACTTTAGCAGATTCAACATCCATATAAGAGGAGTCCCAGAAAGGGACACAGAAGGAATGAAATTTCCAAAAAAATAATTCAAGAAAATTTCCAAGAACTGAAGGACAAACTCGCAGATGAGTCAACTACAAAATCAGGAATTGAAATGACTCGATTTCAACAAAAACAAGTGGAAGGTGGAAGAGAGCACAGCAAAGCTTTCCAAATTCTGAAGAATAATTGTTTTCAACCTAAAACTCTTAACCTGGCAAACTATCAATTAAGTCTGAGGGTAGAATAAAGATATTTTCAGTTATACAAGCTCTCAAAAAATTTATTTCACAAACACTTTCTTGGAAAGCTACTGGAAGGCTCACTCCACCAAACAGACAAGTAAACAAAAGAGGTGAAGATTTGGGTTGCTGAAAATGAGGGATTCATCTAGAGAGAGAGAGAGAGAGAGAGAGAGAGAGAGAGAGAGAAACAAAGGGAATCCTCAAATTCAAGGTAAAAGAAGGTTTCAAGATAAAGGCTCTCCTTTAGGCATAGACATTGAGTCTAGACTGGAGCAAATCAGAAAGCCCAAGGAGGGATTCTTCCAAGATGAAATCGATAGAATAACTGAAATATCTGAAAGGATTGAGGAGTTGTGTTAGTGGTAATAAATAAAGCAAACGAGAAGTGTTTTCAGGAAAAATTTTTCAGAAAAGGAAAAAGAGCCATGGTATACAGGGTGGGCAAAAGTAAGTTTATAGTTGTAATAACAATAAATAATAGAATACTTTTGCCTACCTCTGTATAATAAGGCTCATCAGTGTAGCATTACATAGTCATAAGAAAGTAAAAGCTGAACATTTACTCTAACCAAAAATAGGAGAGCAGGAAGGATATAAAGTGAGGAAGGGGGGTTGTTAAAGGGAACTTAATCCTTATTTTGCATTGTGGGAAGGTAAGTAAAAGTGAAAATTAATAGTGGTGATATTAACATATTATTTAGAGTACAGAAAGAAATACCAGAATCAACCAAAAGAACTGAAAATTGTTGCCACAGTGAAGCAGGAAATGTGGAGAGGTGAGCAAGGGACTGTTTTTCTTAAGCCTTGTGAAGCTATTTGACTAATTAAACTATATATATATATACATATATATGTATATATATCTTTGATTTTAAAACTAAGAACTAAATTAGGATGAAAAGAGTTACAAGATTGGATTTTTTATATCAAAGAGACCTGAATTTATCTGAGTCTTCCATTTTCTAATTCTGTAACCTTAGTCATTGTATTTAAATTTTCGAAGCTCTGTTTCCTGATCTAGAATGGGAAGATAATATATACTCCTGCAGAGGGATATTAAAAAGGTAGTTTATGTAAAATATCTGGCAAGTAATGTTACCTCAGTAGGTGTCGATCCTTGCCTCTATTCCCTAATGCTTCCCATGAGAAAATAGGGAGCCACCTCCTTCATTGTTAGGATGTTTGCCATTTAAGCACAACACTAAGATTGTCCTTCTGTTCCATGGCTGTGTGCCTCTTTGGGATTGAAGGCATGTCATTGGGATTTATGTCTTTTCTCAATTATCTGTAGGTAGTTTGAGAATTTAAACAGAATTGACAGTATTGGTAAGGGGAGCATTATGTTAAAAGGGGCACTGCGGCCTGGTGGGAGAAGAGCTGTGTTCACACTCAGATTTCTCTCTCAACATGAACTGCAGTGCAAATGATATTAATGGAGTCTTCCATTCATAAAAAAAACACTTATATAGACTGATAAGTTGTGGAAATTTTATGGAACAAAGATCATTAGAGTGCTGTTCTCTGGGTCATCTACCAAAGTATCAAAGTACGTTTTAAAAAAATTAATGAACTGTAAGCAAAAGCAGGTCCAGCTGTCTGCTGCTATGAAAGCCAGTACTCAAGAGGCAGTTGCTGATGTAAAGAATAGTGGTTTATTTGCAGATGCTGGCCATCTGGAAGATGGGGGACTCAAGCCTCAAAGCCCATCTCCACTGAGAGGTGGAGACAGAGGTGTTTATAAGGAGGGAGAGGGGAACAGAACAAGAGATGAGGGGAGGGGGTCACAAAGTTCTCTACCTGAAGACTAGCTCAGTCCATTCCGATAAGGCAAGTGATGGTTTGGTGTTGCATCGTCCTGGTTTACTCATCGTGGATTCACGTCATCCCGGCTTCATGTCATCCTGGCTCCGTGGTTGAAGGTCAGCAGATCTCCCAGAGCCGGATGCCTGAAGGTCAGGGTCTGTATCTTTTGAAGTTAGTCCCTAGGTTTCTTATACAAACATGTTGTTTAAACATGTTGTTTAGTCAGCATCAGCTCTTACAGAAACAATGTCAAAAGAATGGTGGGGTGGGTTACAATTTCCCACTGTTACAGAACATCTCCTACTTTAGCAACTTATTTTTGTTTTCAAATTCTATATGCTTCTGGGACAATTCAAAAAGCAGATGATTGTGGAGCAAAAGGATACTGTGAAAGCCTGTTTCCCTGCCTTGGTGCATAGCTGTGTAGTATTTTACAGAATATTGCTTTCCCACTTATAACTAGACCCCCTATAGCAGTGATTCTAAATCTGGTTTGTATCTGCTCCTTCCTCTTCCCCAAACCCCGTTCCCATATGCACACACCAAATATTGTATGATTCAGGAAGTCTTGGACAGGGTTTGCTGATCTATTTTTTAAAACTACCCTTCGTGATTCTAATGTACTGACAGACTGGAAACCCATATCCTACAGCATACTCTACCCTTACATACTAAACTGGGGCAGATGAGGGAACTGTGGTTCACAGAAAGATTAAATGACTTGCTCACTCTCATCAACAAGCATGCTGGACTCAATATGCATTCTATATGCTAACTCTGACTTTATCTTTGGTTGACTAGGCTTTTTAAATTTTGGTTCTAATCTACAAATTATCTTAATAGAGAAATTAATACATTTCACACAACATGTGGTCTCATTTAAAAATTAAATTTGGAATCTTTATTTTATAGTAGCTTTTTAATTTTTTCCAGATATAAAAGGAAGTGATATAACAAATCAAAACTTTTAATAAACTTAGTTCTGTATAGCAAGTGTTAGGATTTACTAGGTCTGAACATGTATATTTGAGAAAAAATGGTGTGGCCCTGAAAAGAGTGGAAATTTGGGTAATTCGGGCACAAATACAGGTTTGAAATATTGGTTTGTCAGGCCAAGCAGGGATTTTTGGGTCCTGTCTTGGGAGTATTCAACGGTTGGAGGGATATAGTGTGTTGCATGGTGTAAAAATTGTGTATCTGGTTTTAAACTTATCATGGTGCATTTACAGTCACACCCTAAACATCTTGGGAATGACTGGAAATGGAGATCTGGAAATCTCTGAAACCTTATTTATTTTCTTATTGGAGTTCTCACAGTTACTTCTGATAAAGCAAGTTGTAACTTGCAGTCATTTGCCTAACAGCCTGTAAGTGTCCTCAGGGAAATTAAAAGCAGGGGTATGAAGAACTGTAGAGTCCTGTGCCATTGGTTAAGAGCACAGAGAACAGCTTTAAATTATGTAGGCTTTTGCCTGTTCCCATTTATCATTGGTAATATTCTCAAGGCTAAATGACTGCTCAGCAATTTAAACTGTTATTTAAGAGAAAAGAGACCTTTTTGTAAAAAGGTCCTTTATCTGTATCCTGAAGTTTAACTATTTTTATAGAAGAGTTCTCTTTTAAAATCCTCACCTGAGGGTATGTTTATTGCTTTTTAGAGAGGAGAGGAGGGGGAAAGACATCAACAGGAGAGAAACATTGATTGATTGCCTCCCACACACAGCCAACTGGGGATTGATCCTGCAACCTAGATATATGCTGCAACCTGGGATTGAACCCACAACCTTTTGGTATACAGGATGATGCTCCAACCAACTGAGCTACCTGGCCAGGGCAAGTTCTCTCTCCTTTTATAATTTTTTTTTTCTTATACAGTAAATGACATGAGATTCTGGAGAGACCCCTAATCTGTTAACTCATGAAATTTTAACTACTTTTTCAAGAACAACTTTTTCCTTTATGAATCTGGTGCAGCCTGTGACATTTCTTACATTATTATCTTCTATTTGGGGAACTTTTTTCGGATTACTTGAAGGTTTTTTTCCCCAAACTTTCCTGGTTAAGGCTAGAAGATATGTATATTATCCTATTCTTGTGAGAGATCATTAGTGACACTATTTTATTTTTATAAATTTGGTAGAGTGGAAAATAAAGACTTAAAAATCACATAGTCATACATGCTGTGAGAGTTTTTTCCTGTTGTTTAATAGTATGGAAGGGTTAACAGAACAGAACATTAGATAACAGTCCTACAATATCCATTTGGCTAATAGTCTCTTTACATAAGACAACAGACGTCTACTAAAATGACGTCTGCTTTTATGCGTTAGCTAGTTTTCCTTCCAACAGCATACAGATAACAAGTGGTCCTATTCTGTGTTTTGGTTTATATTTGGGAGGAAAAAGGTGTACATCTTGGGACATAAAGTGGTACGATAATGAGTATTTCTTTCTTCACTATTTTCTTTTCAAAAATGTAGGGGTTTTTTTTGCAATTAAGAAAAAGAGTTGGCTCTGGTTGATTGTCCAAGGATTTATCAGCATCAAAGAACACTGAACATTTAAAACAGGACTTCAAGAATATAATTAGGCCCTGGCTGGTATGGTTCAGTGGATTGAGCTCTGGCCTGCAGACCAAAGTGTTGGCTGGTTCAATTCCCAGTTAGGGCACATGCCAGGGTTGCCGGCTGGGTGTCTAGTTGGGGTGTGCAAAAGGCAACCATCCATGTTTCTCTCTCTTTCTCCCTCCCTCCCTTCTCCTCTCTCTAAAAGTAAATAAATGACATCTTTAAAAAAAAAAAAAAAGAATGTAATTAGGAGGGAAGGCATCCTTGGTCTTCATTTCTTCCTCCAGATTTTGTTATCACTTTTAGCTACATTTTTCCTGCCTTTTGTTAATTATGTCTCTTCAAGTATTTTTTTTCCAAAATTGAATACCTTTTCCTTAAAAATTTTCTTCCTGTTCTCTATGTCTGCCTATCATCACTGTCTGCCTAGTATTTTGAAAATTACCGCTGGTGAACCATCTTCAACAGAATTGCCTGGGTTACTTTGCTTATCAAAATGCAGATTCCAGGGGCCCACCCCAGGCCAACTGATTCAGAATTGCAGGGATCTGAATGCTGCCTTTTTGTCTATTGTGCAGATCCAGTTGGTCAACTAACTCTGTTGATTTTGCCTTTGAAATATCTCTTGAATCCATCCATCTCTCATTTCCCTTGCTCTAGTTCAAGCCCTCATCTTCCACCTAGAATAGAGCAGCAGTTTCCTATGGATATCCCCATTTTGTCTCCCTCGGTTTGTATTCCATGCTGGTGTCCAGTTTACCTTTCTAAAACATGTCTGCCTCCTGCTTGAAAATTCGTCATTACTCCTTAATGTCATCAGGTTAAAGTGTAAATTTCAAGATCTACTATTGGTGCAGTCTGGTCATAACTGAGTCTGCTGCATGTAGTTTATACAGTTAGTGCCATCTGTGTCTCTAGGGGTACGATTCCACTTATAGTCTATGTGAATGGTGCTCCTAGGGTTTTTGCAGTGCAGCACAGTCGTACCTAGATGGTGGCTCTGATGATCCTGTCTGAGCATCTTCTTATCCTGCACATACACTAGACTTCCATAAATGAAATATCTCCAGTCCCTGAATGCACAACAGTAGTGATTGCTGAGTACCTCTGCTCTTTCAGGGTGAATGTTCTTTCCCCTTTCATTCTCTACTTGTTGAAACCCTCATACTTTAGGCCCCAGTTTAATTGTTAGATCCTCTGTGAAGCCCAGCAGTTCTCTCTCTCTTTTTCTCTTTTGTGGTAAAACTTACATACAATTAAATGCACAAATCTTGAGTGAAATATCGAGTGAATTCCTACAAATACTTCCACCTGTGCTTCCCAGACCCTGCCTATATATGCTCATACCTTTTTACATGTTTATAAATGACTTGCTAGTATGGTTAATCATTTTCATGTGTGTCCACCTTATGAAATTATAAGCTCTAATTGGAAAAACAAAAGGAAGGGTTACCTACTATGAGTTCAGCACTGAACTATTCCTGAATATTGTACCAGTTAGGATTCAGCTCAGCTCCCCTCTTAAGAGACCTCCAAAGACAGTGGCTTACAACAGAAATTTTATTTCATTCATGTATTACAATTGAAAGTATAAGACATCCAGAGCTGATCTGGCAGCTCCATGATGTCAAGAACATAAGCATGTTCATTTTTGTTGTTCCACCATTCCTTTTCTTCAACCATCCCTGAAGTGCTGCCTTCACCATAGATGACTATACCACAACATTTTATCCAACAGGAGAAGCAAAAAATTGGGAATACTAGAAGAGCGGATATGAGAAACAAATAACATACATTCTTCATATATGGTCTCATTTAATCTTCTTAATAACCCTACAAGCTATGTGTGGTAAGAAAACTAGTAATCAGAGAAGTTAAGTAAACAGCTATGTTAGTACATGCAAACTAGGGGAAAACCTGGAGACTGAAAATCTACCTCCATAAGTGGAGAGCAAGGAAAGACCAAAGAAAGGCTGGCAACTCCAGCTTGGTAATTAATAGAGTTTATTAAGGGAAATTTATGTATGAGGCTTATTTTGGGAGGTTGCAAGATGAAATAGATCCCCATGCCACTTGGTAGGCACCAAAGAATTATACAGTAGGGGACAGGGTCAGGGGAAGATGGAGCAGGAATATCAGTACATGAATGCTACCAGGTCAGGATAACAACCTCTCACAGGAACCAGCACATAGCAAGAGGCAAGGGAAGGTGCTGATTTATGTCAGAATAAACATCAGTTAGGATTAGATAGTCTCTAAGACTTTTTGTTCAGAAAGCAACCTCCGTTCTGACACAAGTCCAGCCTGTGACACAAGACCAGTCACATCATGGAACAGTTTCTCCTTTACAGGCTAGACAATTTCAGATCTGGGATCTGAATCCAAAGCCTTTACTTTTTATTATTCTGCCTAGTAAAATATTAAAGAGGAAATATATAAATGTTATTAAAGAAATAAGGTCATTAATTTTCACAGTATTGTGAAATCACATATTGTCAAAGTATCATATGATCTCTTTACTTCCAGGATACTCTATATAACTTTATTTCATGCTTCTCACCATCTTGAAATGAAAGTCATATCAACTGGTTTGTAGTCAAGGCCTAGTTTATAATACAATTTGAAACAAAATGGCTACTCCTTTTAAATCTTTGGTGTCATTTACAAGGAAGAATAAATTACCATATTTGCCAAGCAAAAGCTTCTATTCTGTTCTTCTTTGGAAATGCTATATAATAATAAAGTTGAAAGAGATTATATCATTTAACCCCATATTTTTAAAACCAAGGAAAATAGAGGTCCAAAAAAATAGAATTTGCTCTTTATTTTATTTCCATTCCTACTTGTTTTCAAGGATCATTGGAAAAGCACTAACTTAATCAGTCATTTCTGTGAGTAACCATTGTTATAATTAAGAATTGCCTAAGGGTTCTCACTGCATCAGTGGTACCCAGCACAGGCTTTGCTTATAGTTGGCACTCAGTAAATATTGTAATGAATGAACATACTCACCATGGCACCCCGGGAGAATACTTTGCAGCAGACTTTAATGACAATCTTTAAACTAAGAATTTGTAGCTAGTGGGCAAGTCTTTTAACTCTTCTGAGCATTATCTGTCAAATAGGAATGTGAATAATAGGAAATGATGACTTGGTGAAAAAACTTTGTGAAAGGAACACAACCCTAAGGTAGTACCATCTCTAAAGCCCTTGCTGCTCCCAACGCAGTGTTTTACATGTAGAAAGCAATAAAATATTTTAGCTTTTGTAATTGAGCGCAATAGTAATGAGATTATTGATTAAAATAAAAAATTGGCCCTAGCAGTTGATAGACTTTTGTTGGAGTTGAGAAACTTTACCAAGAGAAGACAAAATTATCTCCCTTGTGCAGGCTGCCTCTCCTAGCCTACAGCAGTTTCATTATTGAACCAAGGGATTGGTGAAGGAGGAAGCAACCTGCTGCCCAGGGAATTTCTTGGTGCTTCCTCCTGGGTGGCACATGCTGAACCTGGGAAGCAGAACAAGAACCAACTGCCCTCCATTTCCCTTCTATCAGGAACCACGCAGGGGCAAAATGGAACTGCTTGTGGAGGTGAGTGGGTGGGAACTACCCTGGTTTCTGGAGGATTGAGGTTGGGGGGCCACTTTGCATTCTATCCACCCAGCTGCTTTCTATGGCATCAGTGACTTAATCTTGTCTTCGTCCGTGATAGAAGGAAACTGGCAAACCAGACCCAGAAACAGAGAAATTACTGTAGAAGGCTTTACTTAAAATATATTTAAAAGAGTGAAACCATAACTGGAAGAGTGTTTCTAAGACAGAGGTTGCTCTAGCTTGGACATTCTGGGCTTGGGGAGTGACAATGACCATAAGATTTGGGTTTGAGCATATTTACTATAAATAAAGTGAAGTCCCTGGAGCCTGGCAAACTTTACAGAAGACATGCCAAAATGTAATTGAAATGTGACTGCCTTTTAAATTGTGAAATTAATCTTACACTTAACGAATGCTTTAAAAAACAGAGGAACCAAGTGGCTTTAAAGTTCAGGGTGTTAATATTTGAAATCTGTTCAATTTAATTAGCTGGGTCCAGAGACTGTTTTCCTTTTTCTCTGGTCAGTGTCACTGATTAACACCCAGTTTTCTTCTTGGCTGTGAAATAAGAATTAAACGTATCATTTATTTAGTTCAATTGACCTGATTCATATCTCCCTGTTGTACATTCTTATTTCAGGAAATAGGATGCATTTCTGTGGAATTTACTTAGTAATTCAGTGACATTTGTATGATCTAATTCAAAGACCTGAAGTGAATATTCCACATAATTTACTTGCATATGATGTAACTATTTTTAATTCTGCATTTATATTTTTAAAAACAAGAATGTACCTTCTTGATGGAACAGACATACATTTTTAGACTTACAGACTCAAGAACTGTAGAACAAAGAAGTTTCTTAGAAATCTATTCCAAATATAATTTTTATGTTGTAAAGAAAAAAAAATTGGATCCAAAAACATTTAGTGGCCCAGATTGAAATATACGGGTGAGATTTACATTGACAATTTGTAATGACATATGTAGCTTTTTAAGACATTGGTAGATAACTTAGCCATTTAGCTACTTAGAACCTTTAACTTCTACATTAGCATGTTATAGTATATTATAGTTCCTGTAGCTACCTACCCTTATTTTTCTTTCCCTGCTTGTATACTTATTTTTAATCTCCTGTGTAAACTGCCTTAAATCCTTCTCTGGTTGATTTAGTGTATAAATAAATAAATAAATAAAGTATTCAAAGTGATGTTTTGTATTAATGCTAATATGTTCCCATAGTGTCTGTGGCATGTCAGAAATCCTGGCAGTGGCCCTAACTGCTGTAGCTTGGTGGGTTGGGCACCCTCCAAGCACACCAAAAGGTCACTGTTTCAGTTCCTGGTCAGGGCACATGTCTGGGTTGCCAGCCAGGTCCCTGGTTGGGGGCTTGCAAGAGGCAACCAATTGATGTTTCTCTCACACATCAATGTTTCTCTTCCTCTCTTTCTCCCTCCCTTCCTCTCTCTATAAATAAGAAAGAAAGAAATCCTGGCAATATTGATTTTCCTAACAATATTTCATCTTTTCCTTTTATCAGATGTTGCAGTAGAAACAAACTTCTTGAGTAGACTATTTAAAAAGATTACCATTCTTTTATTTCTTCAGATAATGACATTATCATCCCCATAATAAAAACCTTGAAATTGTTTTTATTAAGCCTGAAAATTGACTTAGTAGTCAATTTTATATCAAATACTTAGGAGTATTTATTATCTTAAAATGAAAGATTGGCTGATAGGATTGAAATGTTACCTAGGTATTTAAAAGAGCATTGTGATTTATGCTCACCTGTTTTTGACATGGGTGACAAGGCCATTGAGTGGAAGAGAATAGCTTTTCAACAAATGGTACCAGGACAGCTGAGTAGCCACATGCAAAAGAAGGAATATGGACCCATACCTCACACCATTTGCAGATCAACTCAATATGGATCAAAGATCTAAATGTAAAAACTAAAATAATAAAATTATTAAAAGGAAGCATAGGTGATAATCTGTGTGATCTTGGATTGGGCGGTATTTTCTTTTTTTTAAATATATTTTATTGATCATGCTATTACAGTTGTTCCATTTTCCCCCTTTTGGGGGGAAACATCAATATTGCCCTTTGCCCTGCACCCCCTCCCCCCCGCCAGCATTCCCCTCCACCCCCTTAGTTCATGTCCATGGGTCGTACATATAAGTTCTTTGGCTTCTACATTTCCTACGCTATTCTTAACCCATCCCTCCCCATCTATTTTGTGCCTACCATTTATGCTGCTTATTCGCTAACTTTTCCCTCAACCACCCCGTCCCCACTGATAACCCCCCATGTGATCTCCATTTCTGTGATTCTGTTCCTGTTCTACTTGTTTGCTTAGTTTGTTTTTGTTTTTGTTTTCTTAGGTTACATTGTTTATAGTTGTGAGTTTGTTGTCATTTTACTGTTCATATTTTTATCTTCTTTTTCTTAGATAAGTGCCTTTAACATTTGATATAATGAGGGCTTGGAGATGCTGAACTCCTTTAATTTGACCTTATCTGGGAAGCACTTTATCTGCCCTTCCATTCTAAATGAAAGCTTTGCTGGATAGAGTAATCTTGGATATAGGTCCTTGCCTTTCATGACTTGGAATACTTCTTTCCAGCCCTTTCTTGCCCATAAGGTTGCTTTTGAGAAATCAGCTGATAGCCTAATGGGAACTCCTTTGTAGGTAACTGTCTCCTTTTCTTTTGCTGCTTTTAAGATCTCTCCTTATCTTTAATCTTGGGTAATGTAATTATGTTGTGCCTTGGTGTGTGCTTCCTTGGGCCCCACTTCTTTGGGACTCTCTTAGCTTCTTGGACTTCCTGGAAGTCTATTTCCTTTACCAAATTAGGGAAGTTTTCCTTCATTATTTTTTCAAATAAGTTTTCAATTTCTCACTCTTCCTTTTCTCCTTCTGGCACCTCTATGATTTGGATGTTGGAATGTTTAAAGTTGCCCCAGAGGTTTCTAAGCTTCTCCTCATTGCTTTGAATTCTTGTTTCTTCATTTTGTTCTGGTTGAATGTTTATTTCTTCCTTCTACTCCAAACCATTGATTTGAGTCCTCATTTGCTTTGCTTCACTGTTGACTCCCTATACATTTTGCTTTATTTCATTTTTTCAAAGCCTTCACTTTTTCCTCTGTTTTGCAACCTACTCAACCAGTTCTGTGAGCATCCTGATTACCAGTGTTTTGAACTCTGCATCTAATAGGTTGGCTATCTCTTCATCGCTTAGTTGTAATTTTTCTGGAGCTTTGATCTGTTCTTTCATTTGGACTACTTTTTTTGTCTTGGCACGCGTTTCTAGTGGAGGGGTGTAGCCTTAGGTATTCGCCAGGGTGGGGCTACTCACGTTGCTGTGTCATGGCTCTATGTGTGAGGGAGAAGTCCAGGCAGGAACAGTGCTGCTCGCTCAGCTCTGCACAGGCTTTCAGTCACTTCCCCCGCTACCCACAAGCAATTTGGGTTCTTCTGGTGCTGATTCCGGAGTGGGTTTTTTTTGTGTACATTCCAGGACCCTGTGGGCCCCTCAATGAACTCTCCTGTAAGGCTGGGACTTTATCCTGCTGCCTCAACCCCCACAGATTTTTCAGTCAGAGGTTTTGAGGCTTTATTTCCTGGGCTGGAACTTTGGGTTGTGCAGTCTGTCTCGCTCCCCAGTTGTTCCTCCTGGTTTATCCACACGCAAATGCAGGACTGCCCAGTCTGCCAGCGACCATGCCTGCCCTGTCCCTCCAGCCGCTGCCTTGCCTCAAGTCCTCTCCACCGTAGCTGCCCATCTCCGCCCCTCGTACCAGCCTGGATGAATGTTTCTTCTTTAACTCCTTGGTTATTGAACTTCATACAGTTCGATTATCTGGCAGTTCTTCTTGTTTTTCATTTTTAAATTTGTTGTTGTCCTTCTTTTGGTTATGCAAGGAGGCACAGTGTATCTGTCTATACCTCCATCTTTTTCAGAAGTCAGGCAATATTTTCTTAGATAGGACACAAACAGTACAAGCAACAAAAGGAAAAATATAAAACTTTGTGGGTTCAATCCCTGGTCAGAGCACATACAAGAATGCGTAAATGAGTGAAACAACAAATCAGTGTTTCTCTCCTTCAAATCTAAAAATTTTTAAAAATTACCTGGCTAGAGTAGCTCAGTGGATTGAGCACAGCCTGCGAACCAAAGCATCGCAAGTTCGATTCCCAGTCAGGACACATGCCTGGGTTGCAGGCCATGGCCCCCAGCAACCGCACATTGATGTTTCTCTCTCTCTCTCTCTGTTTCTCCTTCCCTTCCCTCTCTAAAATAAATAAATAAATAAAATAAAAAAATAGAAAATATAAATAAATAAAAAATTTTTTAAATTAAAACCCTAGTTTACTTGTTGAGAAAATTTTTTTTTTAATTTAAGACTTTGTGTGTCAGAGGACACCATCAGGAAATGAAAAGACAGTCTAAAGAATGGGAGAAAATATTTGCCAATTATATATATACATATATACATACCTATTCATGTGTATGTATGTATTTATAAATATATATCTGCTAAGTCTCTATTAGACAACCCTATTAAATAGTGGGTAAAGGACTTCAGTAGACATTTCTCCAAAAAAGATATACAAATAAACAGTAAACAATGGAAAGAGGGTTAACATCTTTAGGGAAATGCAAATTAAAACTATGTTGAGGTACCACTTCACACTCACTAGGATGCATATAATTTTAAAATAGACAATTAATGTTGGTGAAGATTAATGTTGGTGAAGACAATTAGTTGTGAAGAAATTGAAACACTTATCTAATTGCTAGTAGAAATATAAAATGATACGGCCTTTTTGGAAACAGTTTTAACAGTTCTTTAAGAAGTTAAAGAGGATTACCATCTGACCCAGCAGTTTTGCACCTTGGTATATAGCCAAGAGAATCAAAAACAGGTTCACACAAATATGTGTTACACACAAATAGTGGCTTTATTTAAAATAACCAAAAAGTGGAAACAATCCAAATCTCCATTATTTCATGAATGGATAAATAAAGTGTATGTCTGCAGTGGAATATTATTCAGACATAAAAAGCAATGAAGAATTATTACGTGCTACAACATGGATAAACCTTGGAAATTTTATGCTGTGTGAAAAAAAAAGCCAGACACAAAGACCATGAAGTATATGATTCTATTTATATGAAATGTTCAAAGTAATCTAATCCGTAGCATTAGGAATCCAATTGGTGGTTGCCAGGGAATGAGGAGAAAAGAGAATTGGGCCTAACTGCTAATAGGCATGGGGTTTCTTTATATGCTGATAAAAAATGTTCTGGAGTTATATAATGGTGATGGTTACACAACATAATGAATGTATTAAAAAAAAAACCCAAAATTCATACTTTGAAATGGTGAATTTTATGTTATATGAACTATATCTTTATGTAAAATAATAAAAAAAATTTTAAAGCATTGTTTGCTCAAAGATAAAATGAAAGATGTTATGAAAGATTGGAAACTGAGCTTATGAAGGGTTTCCAGTTATAAAGAAGCTAAATAATTTGCTATTCCAGAAACCTCCTATAACTTATAGGGAACTCTGTCTCTTTTGTGGCTCTCAGAGGGTTAGGAGAAAGGTCCTGTGGTGTGGTGTTTACAGCTGGACAGGAGGAATCCTTCATGATGGTCCTCTGCTCAGAGCCCAGGAATGTGGTTAGAGATGTTATGCAAATTGAGGTGATAAAACCAAATTATCTCCACTGAGTAAATCACCTGTAGTTCAGAAACAGCAGGGAGGTTAGAAAACTAATAGGGAGTGGGGGATGTGGTTTTTCTTTTTAAATATATAGTCCAACAGCAGCTCTTCCTAGATTTTATGCTAAAATAAGAGTATTTTCACACATCTTAATTGCTCTGTGATAACAACAGTGCGAACTCCATCCACAAACATTTATTATGTATTTAATTTTGCTCTAATTTCAGTGTAGTGAGAATTCACCTTGTAAGGGAGTAACTGTTCGTTTAGTAAAAAGAAATCTCTTCCCATGTTGCTAATACTGTTGTGCATTGCTGTAATGTATTAACAATACTTTTATATTTCTCCATTTTTAGGTTGCACTTACAGATTACAGTTTTCAAAGTAGCATCTTTATGAACGGGATTCCCACTTGCTCCTTAAGCACTAGTAAAGAATATTTAAAAATTATAGAAATTAAAGGTTCATGGTATTTATTATTAGGATTTTAGATGAGACTTTTGTACCTTTATAAACCGTTATAGTACTTGGTGCTATAATGTTCATGACAAACCATTTAGAATTGTCTTTAAGATGCATTTTAAAAATGAGATTTATATAACTTAATAGCTATAAATTGTTCTGATTATTTTCCAGACGTGTTATTTACTCCATCTTTGATAGTGATGCTACAGGACAGAGAGAAATGGATAAAAACATTGGTGAGCAACTCAATAAAGCTTACGAAGCTTTCCGACAGGCATGCATGGATAGAGATTCTGCAGTAAAAGAACTACAGCAAAAGGTATGTGGTTTTGGTTTTGAAAGTTATGTATCCTGACAAATGGAATTTGAGAGTCTTGTTACTGAAAAATATTATATTGTTAGACACTGCTTTGAAGAACTATGATTACTGAAACGTGGGGATATATTAATGGATAAAATCTGAGAATTTTATGTTTACTTTTTTAAAAACATTGTTACCTGTCGGAAGACTTCATTTTTAAGGCATTATGTATAATAGATGACAAATGTTCTTTCATAAATTTTTTTTTCATTTTATTTTTTAATTACAGTTGACTTTCAGTATTTTATATTAGTTTCAGGTGTAAATAATTCTTACATAAAATTACAAACTGAAAGAAGTATCATTATCTTAGCTAGTTTTTTGTTTTTACATGGTTATTTGGCTAGCAGAAAGACAGTACAATTTTAAAATATCATAAAACTAAATTCATTATTAATTTATAATAGTCTTGCATCTTTAACTATAACAAAAAATAGACTATTTCAGTGAAATCTTTAATTACTTACTAGAAGTTTCAGCTTTGTAAAATTATCCCTGTACACAGTGTACTGTGAGGTGATCCAATGGTTCCAAAAGGACAACAGTCAGAACAGTCCAGAAGAAGCTGTGAAGGGATATTCGGGCCCTGTCATGATTAATGTGACTAAGTAGTTTGTACTGTATTTTTTCCTTTAGTCAGCATTTACTGAGGGAGCCCTGGCTGGTATGGCTCAGTGGAGTGAGTGCCAGCCTGAGAACCAGGGGTTTGCCAGTTCAATTTCCAGTCAGGGCACATGCCTGGGTTGTGGGCCAGGTCCCCAGTAAGGAGCGTGAGAGAGGCAACCACACATTGGTGTTTCTCTCCCTCTCTCCCTCCTTTCCCCTCTCTCTAAAAATAAATAATATCTTTTTAAAAATTTACTGAAGGATTAATACACATATGCTTTAAAAAAGTCTTAATATATAATTACACAAAAGATTGTGGGGTAGAAGATAGATAGCATAGAGAACAATGTGGAATTCAGCTGAACAAACAATATCAATGCTAACCAATATTCTAAGAGCCAGGAATTTAAAAGTACGTGGCAACCGTCAAGTTGGGCTTTATGTACTTTATTTATTTGTTTTTTATCCTCACCTGAGGACATTTTTTTCATTACTTTGAGAGAAAGAAAGAAACATCAATGTAAGAGAAACATCAATTAATGGTCTTCTCATATGCATCCCAACCAGGGATCAAACCTGCAACCTGGGTATGTGCCCTGACCAAGAATCAAACCCAGACATTGACCCTTCAGTCTGTGGGAAAGGGACAATACTCCAATCAATTGAGCCACCCTGGCCAGGGCTGTACATTAATATAGACTTATACATAAGTATCTATTAATATGCATATTTTAATATATGTGTATATATGTTGTACTTCCATTTTAAAAAAATAACTGGCCTTCATTTCAAGCAACCAAAATAAGGAGTTAAATTAGTATTAAGAATGAATTGGGGAAGAGATCTAAGATTTATTTAGGAGATAGAATAGAAAGCAGGTGACAGTTGCAGGGCATTTCTGAAGGTGATGGTGTGGATTCTGGAATGATACCCGAGTCTCTGGAATGGAAGACTGGATCAGTTGGTATGCTGACTACTGAAACCAAGAATGGGGAAAAGGTGAAAATTTGGGGATAGAGAAATAAGATGTGTAATTTTCGGTTATTAGATTTAGTTACCTATGGGGCATGAAGATGAAAATGTCTAGTGGACGGTTGCAGATATGGATCTCAAAACCTGTGTGACGTTCTGAATTGGAGATTATAGATACACATTCTAGAGCAACAGGTTTTATTTTAACCTTGAATGTAGATAACATTTCTGAGTTAGAGTGTATAGGATGAAGAAGTAGTTAAAGGACAAAAGGGTAAGAGGAAAATTAAGCCAACCCATTGGTCAGGAGTAGGTTGAAAAATTTACTATGAATAGGAAAGGAAACATTTATTCCTCTGAGAACTGGAGGGAATGAAAGGAAAAAAATAGTCACAAATGAAGATAAGTTTGCAAAAGGAGGTGGTGGTGGCCAGAAGTTAGAAGGGTTTATCATGTATCACTTACACATAAAATCTAAAAAAGTCAAATATATAAAAAACAGTTAAATGGTGCTAACCAGGGGATAGCGTTGGGGTGGGAGTTGTGGATAAGATTGGTGGTGTTTAAGGTTATAGGTGTATAGTAAATAACAGTACAAACAAGTATTAAATGAGACAGAATATAGACAATAATAATTGTACTATAATTATATAATGTGATAACACAACAATGTTAATAATATTACAATATATAAATATCAAAATAACATGCTTTATACCTTAACCTTAATTTATACATCAGGTAGATTTATTCAGTAAATTCATCTGAGCTTTCAGTGAGTTGTAATCTTTTTATTGGTAGAGGGTCTTGGCTCGATGTTGATGAAAAGGCAGTATCGATGAAGCACGATAAAACAAAATGCAATAAAACATCCGTGCCTGTAGCATAATGAAATAAGAGTTCTGACATTGGGTTTTATACTTTATTCTTATTTATTTTTTAACTTTTTAAAAAACATGTTTGTGAGAAGACATTTATACTTTTTACTTCTTGGGATTTTATTTTATGAAACATTTATTGTTTTTGAACTTACAGAATCAAAAGTACTAAATGTAAATCACTAATTTCCACTCATGTATCTACTCTCAGAAATGATATTGAACTTTGAAGTAAAGCAACCTAGTTATTACTCACTTACAATCTTTAGTAATAAGATGATATATACAGGTTCTCAAACTTCTAGTATGAAGATAAAAGTAAATGTTCTTAAGTCAGACCTAAATTTTTAAATACCATATTTAGCACTTTGAAGATTTTCAGCCTGGATAACTGGGAGACTGATGATGCAGCCACAGAAACAGAGAATGCTGATTTTGGTAGAGGAAATTATTATTTTATTTGGTTTGGATATTTTGAGTTCAAATGTTAGACGATTAGCTAGGGGAAGATGCCCAGCAAGCAATTGAAGTGTGGATCTCTGGAATAAGGTACCAGATGGAAATACAGATTTGGAAGTTGTCTTTGTAGAGATGATATTTGAAGTGTTAGGAGAAGAAGGCACCAAGGAGAAGGAGAGTAGAGCAAGAGAAGAAGAGAAGCAACAGGACAGCCTTCGAGAAGCTGTGTACCAACAAATTGAATAACCTTGATAAAATGGACAAATTCCTCGAAACACTCAACCTGCCGAGACTAAATCATGAAAAATAAGAAATCTAATAGATCTATACCTGGTAAAGAGATTGAGACAGTAATCAAAACATTCTCAACAATGATAGTCGAGGACCCAGAGGCTTCACTGATGATTTCTGCAAACATGCAAATAGGAAGTAACACCAATCCTTTTCATGTTATTCCCCCCAAATTGATTAGGATAGAGCACTTCATAACGCATTCTAGGAGGCTAGTGTTACCTTAATCCCAAAGACAGAAATACCAGAAAAAAGAAGAAAATTATAGACCAATATTCCATACAGGTATTGATATAAAAATCCTCAACAAAATACTAGCAAACTTAATTCAGCAGCATATTACAAGCAGTGCACACCTTAACCAAATCAGATTTGTTCCTGCAATGCAAGAATGGTTAACATACAAAATCAGTCCATATAAAACCACTTTAACAGAATGTTTAGATAAACAAAATGCTGCATATGCATACAGTGAGATATTATTCAGTCTTTAAAAGGAAGGAAATCTGACACATGGTTCAACGTAGATGAGCCTCAAAGATATTATGTTAAGTGAAATAAGACTGTCACAAAAGATGATTCTACTTTCATGAGATAGAGTAGTCAGGTTCATGGAGACAAAGTAGGATGGTTTGTAGAGACTGGGGGAGGAGAATGGAGAGTTAGTGTTTTACAGATCCACCATTTCATTTCGGGAAGATGAAAAAGTTCTAGAGATGATGGTGGTGAGGGTTGCACCACAGTGTAAGTGTACTTAATGCCACAGAATTAAAAATAGTCAAAATGGCAAATTTTATGTTATATATATTTTATTACAACTTAAAAAATCTGTTAACAAAAAAATAGAATTGATGTAGCTAGATTTTCTTAAGTTTTATTGCTGTCATCAGATTGAACAAACTCACTAGTCTTTTACTGCTTAGTTGTTCAAACTCCAAGCCAGTTCTTGTCATAGTGTTTCTTCTAGTTCACTGCAATTTAAGACTCTGAAATTCCTTCTCTGAGAAGTCAATATGCTACATACATTTAAGAACATTCTGTCAAGCAGATGCATTTGAGTAATTCAAATTAATAAGGGAGGCAAAGACCAATAAGGCAGGTAAATGATTTTTAAAATATCATTGGGCAAAATCCCAGAAGCAGCACATGCTTATTGAAAAAAATGCAAATTATGTAAGGTATACAGAATATAAAGTGATGGTCCTCTTCCTCACTCCCCAGGGGTAACCATTGTTACTAATTTGATAGATGCTCTTCCAGAATGTATGAATTACATTTTATCAAAAATGGAATCATGCTAATCTGAAAAAGGTTTTAAATTATTTTTAAATGTTTTTATCTTCATTATCATCATCTCTTAAGATTTATTGAGGCCTATGTTGGTCAAAGTGCTCTACAATCATCTAATTTAATCATTATAGAAATCTTACAAGGAAGTATTTACATTTTTCAGATTATGAAAATGAAGTACAGAGAGATAAAATAACTTGCCCACAACCATGTAACAAATATGTATCATAGTAAAGCTAGTTAGAACTGGGGTTTGGAAAAATCTGCTTGACCACAGATTTCATGTATATAACTTCCTTGCCTAAAATCAGTAGTCTTTCAAGTTCAGACATACTGAGCTACCTCATTCCATTTCTTAGCTGACTGTATCTCTTGTACTACCTCTTCCTTTAAACACCCTTTTCTGTAACATTCCAGACACCGCGTTTGATTTTTCTCATACCCTTTTAGACCCCACTTCCTCTGTCTCCTTTGTTAGGTTCTCTACTACCAGGCCTTAAATGTTAGAGTTTTTCAAGGCCTTCTTTGCTTTTACTTTATACTCTTGTATTAGCCATCTCACCTTTTCCTGTGGCTTCAAGTACCTATGAGAGTGACTCCTAAATTTATGTTCTTACTCCAGACCTGCCTCTGAGCTCTAGACCCATATATCCCGTTTCCGCTCAGAAGGCACATTAAATTGCATGTCAGACCTGAACTTATATAGTCATTGTTTTTCTCACCTGTACCATTTCAAAGGAGTGCTGAGTTTTATAAGCTGCCTTTTATTTATCCTAAATTATCTCACTTAAGTGTCAAAGGATGATCCACATACTGTTGAATACTACTAGTATCTCACTATTGATCATTAAGTATATTTACATTCCCTAGCCCCTATGTAGTGTATTTCTCTTTTTTATACCAAATTTTTCATTGTTATGCTTAGGCAGTCCTGCTAGCATGCCTTTGAATTGTTTAGAACCTCCAACCTAAGTGTCTAGTAAACTGTTACATGCTTCCTCTTAGCCCTATAAAGTGGAA
The DNA here is from genome assembly GCA_004024845.1 of Tonatia bakeri. Classification (NCBI taxonomy): domain Eukaryota; kingdom Metazoa; phylum Chordata; class Mammalia; order Chiroptera; family Phyllostomidae; genus Tonatia; species Tonatia bakeri. Next base: position 77,506 of record PVIA01005953.1, on the reverse strand, counting down.
ATTCTTAGCCTTGTTTTCAAATGAAGAAACCAAGACTTAGTAAAGTTAGTTTTCAACCCAAGTGGCAGAATCTGTGCTGAAACTAGGTTCATCTGACTCTAAACTCAATATTCATTATAATAACCTAGCTAAACTGTACTGCATTTCAGGTTTTCAAAGTGTTTTATTCCCATTGCTATGAATCTAATATAGTCTCCTTTTTTCTTGGATGAATTCTTATTTTGTGAGCTATACCTTTCTTACCAAAAAAGGGTAGAATGTAAAGCTTGCTATTAATAGTTTTTTATTCATCCTACAAATAATTTAGTATATGCTAGACACATAATAAATGCCTGGTATTCAAAGAAAATAAAACATAGAGCATGCAGTTAAAGGATTCATAGTCTAACATTGCTTATTCTGCTTCTTGCTTTGTATAAACATTCAAATATATTCACACTAAGAGATTTTCTGACTTACCAAATAGAGGAGTGTTTAAATCACAATAGCCCTTACAGAGTTGGCTTAGCCTCTGAATTAGTTATTGTATAGGATGAGCTGTTGTTACAGAGACCAAGAAATATTGTGGCTAAATAAGAGAGTTGTTTATTTCTCACTCATATAACAGTTCAGAGGTGAGTAGCCAGGTGGTAAGGCAGCTTGAGAATCCTTAAAATACAGTTTCGGTCTTTGGAATCACAGTGGATACTCTATTTCTTACCATTTTCCTGCCAGTGGGAAGAGAGGAAGAGAGAGGGGAGAAGAGAGAAAAAGAAAGAAAAATAGCAGGGAAGAGCAAACAGCTTCCTTTTAATTATGAGGTCCAAAATTTGTACAGGTCACTTCTGTTCACATCTTGTTAGCCAGAACGTACTTGCATGCTCACATCTACAAGTGGGGAAGACTAAAAAATATATTTCTTAATTGGATGTCCATATGCCCAGCTAATAGTTCATATTACTTAGAGAAATGAGACTGTATATAGGGGAATAATTAGCAGTCTTTACCACATTTTATGGCTAAGCTAAAGTTGCCTGGAGATTTTCAAATATCACAAGATTCCATAAATTCAAGTAAAATATGTAATCAATTTTATTACATTGCCAACCTGCTTGTTATTCATTCATTCCTTCCACTGTTCTTTGGGAGAAAACAAGTATTTTTAATAAAGAGTTAAGTACCCTCTACTGCTTCTTTGACCATCTTTCTCAGAGAAGAATCAGTAATAAAATAATTAAAAATCTGAAAATTTTAAAACTGATTGCCATTTAAAAATCAGATTACCATATTCATATATGATTAAGTTATCGAAAACTTCCTATAGCTGATCTACTTGTTCCAGGATCTTTTGTATTTTGTAATCAGAAATATAAATCTCCTTGTTGAAGGGAAATACAGAGTATTTCAAAAACAAAGGGAATTTGTCTGTTCCTGCCCAGTTCTTGATTAAAAGAGAAAAATCAACAATGTCTTATACAAAGAAAGAAATCTTAATTCTAAGATAGTTCAGTTACTGTGGTATAAATTGCTTTTTCTTTGTACTAGTAAAAAAGGTAAAGAATATTAACCAGTGAGTCTAAGGTAAAGGCCTCTGTCAATTGACTCTGCTCTGTCTTTTTATCATAAATTATAGGTCCAACATTGTCTGACAATAAATGTAAAGTTGTAAAGACTGTTTTGTAAGATTACTTTTTTCTAGAGCTGGTCTTGACCCATCTGAAATTGTAACTCAGCCTGACGGCCTATCTTACCTCTGAAAGCTTGTAAAAAACATGGTTTAAAGAATTACATGAAGGCAAAACGCCTTTATTGTAAGTACTATTTTTTAAAAAAACACCTTTGTTTTCACTTAAAATGTAAATGACTCATTGTTTACCATCTTTTGGTTCCTTTCTTTGTTCCCCAAAATCATATCTGTCTGTGTAAAGTATTGATGAGAATAGAGCAGTTCACTCTGGGTTTTTTCCTACTGAAGCTACTGGCATTAAAATAAAGATGCTTCTGTCTGTTACTAATCAAAGCCTTATTTTTTCTATTGTACTCATTAGTATTTTGCCATTGACTTATTTTCAGAATTTAAAATATATGTATCCTTTTTTCTAGGTTTTTATTTATAGAAATATGGCCTGTCAAAACTTTCAGACAGGTGTGCTAAGTTCAAGAAGATCCATTAATAACTAGGGAAATTTAAATTCTGATATTTATTTAGAACTGTTTTGAGCACCTTACTCAATATATTATAACAGGAACTGCTCTAAGTACTGGGTTGCAATGATAAGCAGACATACTCCTTGTTTTGTAGAACAGTGGCACAGTTCAGAAAAGGGTAGACTAGTCAAACAATCTCATAAATACAAAGTTTCAAAGTCTGGTAAGTGTCAGGAAGATACGTCATCTGCCATTAGAATTATTAGGGGCTTGACCTAATCTAGGAGGTCAGAGAAGACAATCTTTATAAAGTAATTTTTGAAAGGGCTGGGGGGCGGGGAGGGGGGAGTACTTTCCAGGTATAAGGACCTTTGTTATAAAGACCCATTGACCTAAAACAACTGGAAGTATATGGGCAGTACTGCAGTGTGTGAAGAGGCAGGGGCAAGACTGTAGAGTTTTAGAGGCCATATTGAGAATTTTTGTTTCTTCAGTCTAAGAGCAATAGGAAGCCATTTAAGATTTGAGGGGTGGGGGAGGAATGAGAATTGTGGTTAGATTTGCATTTTGCAAAGAACACATAGCTAGTATGTAGAGACGGGATTGGCTGATAGATTTAAGAACAGTTAGGTAGTTGGAGGGAGGAGAATCATTAGTTTTGAATAAGTAAAATTTGAAGTAATTTTCCAGTAGTACTTGACCACATTAGATCTAGAGCTCAGAGTAAAGGTCTGAACTAGAAGGAGAAATTTGAGAGTCTTGCTCATAATGAGCCACTGAAGATGAGACTGCCTAAGGGGAAAGTATACAGCAAACAGAGGACCTTCGCGGAGCTAGGTATACTCATATGATATGCCATAGTGGTTATTCAGGGCTTGGGCGTTGAGGTCAGGCAAACGTGGATTCAAATCCCAGCTCTACTACCTACTTAGAAACTTTGGGCAAGTTATTTTGTACCTCTTTGTGCCTCAGTTTTTCTCATCTTTAACCTCCTCAGAATGTTAGTTGTAAGGAATAGATGAAATAAAGAATATAAAGCTTGCTGATTTTAGTGCATAGTAGTTATCAGAAATGATCACATGATAATGCATTATTGAAAAATTTGGTTATAGAACAATTCATATTTTTTTTAAAAAAAGATACATATACGTATACACAGGAGGTCTGAAAGGGCACATACCAAAGTGTCAGTAGTAGTTACCTCTGAGGAGGAATGGAAGACAAAGTAAGGGGAAACACTGTCACTTTTTACTTTGTACCTATCTGGGTTTTTGTTGTGGTGGTGGACATTTTGATGTTTGCATTTTTTTTCAACAAACATGCTACTTTTATCATTTTTAACAGCCATTACTTATTCCTTAATCATTTTTGAGCCTGTTTTTTATAGGCTTTATGAACTTTCTTTGTAAACTTTGAACAATCAGAGTTTCTTGTTTTCGCTTGACAGAATGTTTTTGATTCAATGGCGATACCACAAACTTCTGAGTCCTAGGTTACAGTGAACTAGAAGAAAGACTGAGAACTGGCTTAGAGCATGGGGTGGTTGTGTGGTAAGTCTGCTGACAAACTGCCTGTATTCAGGTAATCAGAGCTTTAGTTAATGGATGTATGCACTACATGCTATGGTAATAGATGTTATGTAGATACCTTGCACATTATTAAAAGAAAGGAATTAATGTTTGCAAGGAGCTTATTATGTGCCAGCTATTTTATACATGTAATCTCCTTCAATCCTGCAGGTAAATAATTATCTTCATTTCAAAGAGAAAGAAGTCAAGACTCAAAGAGACTAAGTAAATTAATCAGGCCAAAACACAAGATTGTAAAATAAAAATAGTTTGTCTTAGTATACCATTTGACATGCTGTGAAATTGCTGGCAGAACTGTCACCTAATAGTAGATAATTAGATTGATAATCTGATCTGTCAAACTGTAGCTCTAGCCTAGATAAATCTTGGTATTGGGAGGGAGAGAGAGGGCAGGACTTCTACCTCGTTCTAAGAGAATATAGCAGAGAATGGATGAAGAAACCAGGGTCTCTGAGTTGCTAATCCTATACAGTCTCATTTTTTTTTAAACTTAAAATTGATGGTGAGTTTACCAAAGTATCAAGACAAAACTATTAGTTTGTGTCTGAAGTGCTATGTATTGGGATAATTAATATCTAATTATCTTACTTTATGAACTGTGGAACTCCCTATTAAGAGCTTTTGTGGTAGCCAAGCAAATCCTTCAATAAAGCTTTTTGTTCTCTTTGTTAATTTTAGAATGGTTTGAAAGGTTTTTAAATTGAGACTTTTTTTTAATTCATTCAATGTTTATTCCAATTTTTATACTTGAATGAAAGCAGTGGTATTTTTCAGAATATTGAGATTAGTTCTTTAGGATGAGAAGACATAATGTTCAAAAAGAAATAACATTTGATCTATTTAGGTTATTGTAGATGACTTAAGAGTACTAGACATTTTTTTTCTTCGTCTGGGAAATAAGTGCTTTGGAAAATATGAAAAATTAGAATTTTCAGTGTCAGCAATAGGAAAATAATTCCATTTTTAGAACTCTATTTTATATTAATGAAACTCATGAAAATTTGAGTAGCTGTATGTCCAGAAAAATTACAGAAAAGTACAGAAAAATGTAAAAAATTATAGAAAATATGCTTCCAGTTTTGAAGATAGATTCAGATTTTGCCTGGATAAAGGGACATTTCTTAAGATAAGCTTCTGATTAAAATATATGGACAACCATTTTTAATAAATTTAAGATGTGTCCTATATTTGATCACCATTGTTTTAAGTTTTGCTTTTGTACACTAAGAAAAATACAAAGTGCATTATAGCACAAGTACCTAAGTACCTGTTTTTCCTCTTTAGATGCTGGGTAGACCACTTGTTTTGCTAGTCTTTAGAATTGGAAGGAGTGTCAAATACACAGAAGCCAGAGTCATCTTGGCCAGATGGTGTTTGATACAGATGGATGGTTAGTTGTCATGCAGATCTCTTAGTTGGTAACTTGTTGCTGCCATCTGACTCAAGGAATCATTCACACACACTGGCTGTCAAAAGCATCTTCTCTTCTGTCTGTTTTAGCTGTCATGTCTGTGCTCTGTACAGAAGTGTTGACAAGACATTGCTGTTGTACATTTTCAATGTGGTTGTTAATTTTTTCTGTTTTATGGGGTCTTTGATAGTGCCGGGATACACTTGGCTTTGTAAATTTTTTTTAATACTGTGACAGTGCAATAATTATCTGACCTTTTAAAAGGACTTTTCAGGCAATAAGTTTATTCATATCTGTTCAGTGAGCATAAGTAAAGTATTTAATTTTTAAAAAACCTTTTTGTTTCTTTTAGTTTCCAAACATAGCAAACAAACTGAATTCTACTATTTAATTTCCAATTTGATAGAATACTCTCTTGACTTCCCTCATGGTCTTATGGCCAAATTTTATTTTTTACTGTTTTCTGAATATGTATTTTTCTCCTCTTAAATTATTACCTTTCTTTTCCTGATAGTAAAAGCTTCCCTTTTTTAAAAAAAATAATAATAATCTTCAGATATTACCTATCATTTGTATCCATATTCTTAAACTTAACTTCCTTTTGTCTTATTTACCTACTGACCTTGTCTCCATTTTTCCTGTTTCCCTTTCAGAAAGCAAAGCCTTTTCTCTATTCTTTCAGGTCACTTGTGAAGGTATATCTATTGCTCTGATACTTTTTTTAGCTATTTAAATAGTGTATTTGTTCAAGTAATATTTACTGAGCATCGCAGTATGGGCTAGACACTGCTGTACTCTGGAGATACAGGACAAAATAGTCTTTGCCCTTAATGAGGCCATAGTTTAAGGGAAATTTAATATCTGTAATATAATATAAGTATATAGAAAGAGCAGTGAGAGAACATGAACCACTGCTTTTCTATTTCCCTTGGTATACTTCCAAGGTATTAGTTTTTAAACTATTACAAAATTTGCTTGAGTTTATGGAGTATTTTATTAAGTGGCTTAAGAAATAATTCAAAACTTCAGTTTGAAATAATTGTTGATCTATTGATTTTTCCAAGCTAATATGAATACATTTTCAACATGATTCATTTATAATTATATGTGCAGATGTGCTAAAGTATGTTTTTAAACCAGAAACTAGAAGATGAAAATTACATTCCAGAGCCCTAGCTGCTGTGGCTCAGTGGGTTGAATATCTGTGAACCGAAAGGTTGCTGGTTTGATACCCAGTAGGGGCACATGCCTGGGCAGTCCAGGTCCCCAGCTGGGGGCTTTTGAGAGGCAACCAATCGATGTTTCTCTCCCTCTTTTTTCCTCCCTTCCCCTTTCTCTAAAAAAATAAATAAAATCTGGAAAGAAGGGAGGGAGGGAGG